>APFE030571035.1:143839-154171 GCA_000404065.3 Pinus taeda
TCCCGGATTCGCTCCCAAACCGGGAGCTTCTGAAAATGGTCGCTCCCGCTCCCAAGTAACATTGGTCTGAACAATTACAAGTTGGTGCTTATAAAGGATTGGTATCCTCATCTTCTTGATAGATTGGAGCCCACAATATTGTAAGTTGGTGCTTACAGAGGATTGGTGTCCTCACAGGTGGTTTCCTGTAACATTGTAATGAATTGAAGATTGTTAGAAAAGCAATCATGTGGTTTTTCTCCTAGTTTAGGTTTCCACTTTAATCTTGTGTTCATGTGTTGTGTTAATGGTTGACTATGTGATGAGATTTGTGTTTTAAGATTAATAAAGTGAAAAGAGTTTAAATCCATGTGATACTGATCCCCCCCCCCAGTATCACTTTGTATTTTCAACACTCCTCTCATCCAAAGCTAATATGTCTACAAAATCCTCTAATCCAGCAGCAAAACAAGGAAATTCCTCCCTTACATCATTTTGTAAAGAAGCTGGAAACAACCTCTGAAAGGCTTTCTTCACTCCACTGGCCACCTCCTTGTCCTTATGTGCGTCCTTCCTCTTCCCATTGCCTTGAGCAATGAATTCTTCATCATAAAATTTTGGATTTATGGCTTGTGCCAAAGTGTGCAATGGAATGTTGAAGCCATTCCACCTCATAACAATGGACCTCACTTGCTCAACAAAATCAAAATACGCAAATGGAAGAGTGGAAGCCTCTTGTGTAATAATTTCCACGGTTTTCTCAACTATGGTATCCATGCCATCATAAACCTTTCCTAGGAAAGGTTTCTTTGTGTCTACATCTCAAAGAAGATTAAATATAGGTAATGCGAACTTGAATAAAAAATCAATCTTGCTCCAACAATATTCATCAATCAACACCCTCCTCACCATACTTCCCTTCTATGAATCTACATGACTCCACTAAGCCCAAGTTGAACCCATCACCATACTCATTAATGCAGTTTTAACTTCAGCAAGGCATTGCAACATGATGAAGTTGAGGCATACCTTATCTCAGCAACTTTGAGCAATTCCAATTTGGGGTATTCTCAATATATTGCTTGAATTTGGTGGTGGTTGGTGATGAAAGTTGTGATCTCCCTAGCCTACCATTTGACCTTCTTAATCCATTTTTTTTTGCGTCAATCTCTTCTAAAGTCATATTCAAATTGTGGACAATGCAAGGAGTCCAAAATATGTGATTGTACTTACTCTCAACAATTAAGTTTGTAGTTTTGCCAACAAGTGCATTATCTGTAACAACTTGCACCACATTTTCTGGCCTCACTTGTTCAATAGCAGTAATTACAATTTCAGCAATGAACTAACTATCCCTTACGTCACTTGAACAATCTTCTACTTTTATGAACATGGCTCCCTTTGGTGATGATGCAATGACATTAATAAATGGCCTACGCCTTGTATCAATCCAGCCATCTAAGATAATGAAAAGCTCTATGCTACCCCATAAGTTATGAATTGATTTCATCAAAAACTAGCCTCTCTTTCATGAGCAAAATTGTTCTGAGTTTTTCATAGTTTGGCCCCTTGTAATCTTGAGGAGTTTTGTTAATCACTCTCACCAAATCTTGCCAATATGGTGATCAAACCACATTAAAAGGGATGCCACAAACAAAGAAGGCCCTTGCCACTCTTAAGTTAGCTACTTCTCCCCCCTTGATTATCAAGCATTTCAACAATCTACTATCTTTGACTAGATTTGATGCCTTGGATAATTCTTCTTCTTCTATTGCTAGCACCCTCCTCTTTCTTGCTTCAAGAACAATCCTTAGCTCATTGCTAGCACCCTAGTGGGGATTGCCAGTACCACCCATGTATATTTTGCTTCTTTGATCCTTCAACCTTTGAGCATCATCTTGCTCATCATCATGCTCTCTCTCTCTCTTGAATGAAGCCCTCACCTTTGGATTTCTGGTATGTGCACACACTTGAATACCCTTTATCTCTTCATGCAAAATGTGAGGCTTCACTCTTTTGTAAAGGCCTTTGAAGGTCCTATCATTTTTTCATAAATTGCACTTCCATTCCCATGAACCACCAAACCCCATTTAATTGACTTTGGTAACATACTTCCACAGAGGATAGTATTCTTGCTTCTTGGTTGCATGAGTATATCTAGGGGCACTGCAAACACAACTTTGAGAAGCCATGAATGTTGCAAAAACAAAAAATAAATCACTCACCAAAACGGTTGTTGCCCACGCCCTTCTTCTTTCCCATACCCTTCTTGTTGCCCACAAACCCACACCCTTCTTGCTAGAAATGCACCAAAGCTTGTTCCTGATGCTCCCAAACACAACCAAAATGCTTGTTATTGCTACAAGAAGCTCCTCTTGCAGAAGAATGTGTCAGAAATGACTGAATGAAGTGCTTTGTTATAGAAAAGAAGGGCTAATTGGGTTTCTAGAGAATTCTAATTTTTTTATTTTCTAGAGAATTATATTCCTAATTTTTTTTTAATAAAATTTGTTAACTAAGCATTTATATTTAATAAAATTGTTAACTTAGCATTTTTGGGCCATATAAGGGACCATTTGTTAACTAAGCATTTATATTTACGAAAATTGTTAACTTAGCGTTTTTGGGCCATAGAAGGGACCCGCACCCTTCTTGGCCACTTGAGCGGACCCAAAAAAAAGTGAAACACACCATATTTCGACCAAAACAGCCCTAAAACGCCGGCATCAGTACTATACAACATTTCAAAATCCATACGATACGAATGGTGGCATTTCGGGGTGCCATTTTAGTGTTTTGTCGAGTTCCAAGTGTCGGTACAGCCCCTGGCTAGACATTTCCTGTTGTTGAATTTTCCATAAGCCCTAGATCTAGTCTATGGCTAATCATGCACACAAACACACTAGGAATCCTCAACTTACAAGCATTTTGCACAACAGAAATCTACAGCAATGAAATCAATAAAGTATACAGAGATATTGAGCCCAAAGCTTGATTTTTTTTATTAGTCCATCAATAAAAGAATCACAGGGCTCTCATACCAAGGATCATGGTCCTTCAGATCACTAGTACAACTAGTATACATAGTATACAAACAAATTAGGGCTTGAGGTTCGATCCTACATATCCTCAATATGCCCACAAAAACACAGATAAATATGCTGCCTTGCTGTCAAGGTCCTTCACCTTCAGCCCTTTTAGTCTACTTTATCCACCACTCTAGTAGATCCTTTGCCTCCACAAAATGACCTGAATCTTTTCAGATCTCTGTCAAACCCAGTTGCTCACAATGTGTTTGACCTATCAAATACACTGCATATCAGCCTTCAAATACATCAGCTACTCATAGTAAGTTTTGACCTTCAACCTCACTACATATTAGCCCTTGTAAAACACAATGTTCACAATTGCATTTGTGAACAGACTTCATGAATAATGTGGGACCCTCTTCCTAACATAGAATAGTAGCCTTTCAAATACTCCCATAAACTTCTTCACCTTTTGTTCGTTGTTCCAAGCCCTCACAAGCGTTCAGCCTGTTGGAAAATCAGAAAGGCAATAAAGATTTTCTTGATCTTGATAATTACTTGTGATGTTTCTTATTATTATTCTTTATATCTTCTTTCTTTAGTTCATCAAGCAATTACCAAAAGCAGCATCACATAAAACAATAGACAACAGATGTAGGCACATGCCAAGGCAAAAACCCCCTCGAGGGGAAAACCCAATCAAGATAATTCTTCCTTTCAATAGTATTCTTTGAGACTCTTCACCCTAGACCAAGACCAAACCTTCCCTCCACACCATGTCAGCCTCCCAAAATTTTGACCTCTTCCTAGCAACTTCGACTATGCAGCAACTTACAGCAACTGGCAGCTTCCAGCAACAATGAAACTTGGAAGACTTCGATCTCCCAATCTAGCACACGGAACAGAGAGAGAGAGAGACACCAAAATTTCAATTTTCCTTCTCTCCTTAGACTTCCCCAAACTCGCACTCACTTCAACTTCCTGGCAACAAACTTCGCACCTTTTCCCAGCTACAAGAGAAATTCGCACTTCTGCCCAACAACAAGAGAGTTTGAACTTGATGAGAGAATGATGCTCTAAATGAATTCGATGACCTTCCTTTTATAGGCTTCTTATGGGGTCGAACAGGGTCCTTAGGCCGACTTGATCTTGTCTTACGCCGACATGATGTGGAAGTTCCATAATTCAAATTTGACTCAATACTTAACCTTTTTACATGATTCAAAAGCCCAAGAAGGGTCTCTTTAAATGTACAATAACTCTATAGACTCAGAATAAATCCTAGAAGTTCTCAATGGGGACTTTGACCTAAAACATGGTGATCCAAGCATGAAACCCATGCTTTAATAAGTCACAATAATAATAGTAATAATTCTTTTCTTTATTCTTTTGACAAGTACAATATTGAAGACCGAACATAGTTACATTTTCCAACACGACCTACTCACTGAATGATCAGCTCCATTTTGAGGCCATTCAACACTACTATCTTCAGCTTGAGGCACTCTCAACCTCCTCCTTTACCAGGTTTGAAGCCCTTTTCGGCCTGTTTTGAGACAACAGAGGTCTCAACCTCTTCCGCAAAGTTGCAGCTTCTTGGACAGATCAGACTCTCGACCACTCTTCTTTTGACTAAGTCTGCTCAGCGAACCACAGAAAAACCACTCGACCTCTTCTAGAGATGTTTGCATCCTCAAAAATACTCCAACTCAGCCTCTTGAAGGTTTGCAGCTTCACTTCTTGGCATACTCTATTCACACAAGGAGAGATGTTATGACTTTTACTTCATACCCTAACTCGGTCCTACTACAAGTAACCCACAGCCACTATAATAATGCTTTTGAACCCACAATCTGCCTTTGGACTGTTCTTTTAGGTCACGACCAGCCAGCACTACCTAGTTGTTGGCACCTATGGCCCTCCTTCAAACTCCTAATTAGCAAACTCGGCCTCCTTGAGCAGAATTGCTCAACTCAGCCTCTTCCTAGGGCAGAAACCCTTCTTTACTCAGCGTCTCTTGGATGATTGCTTGACCGGAAACCCTAGCTTGGCTTCCTCTAAGTAGCTTCCAAATTCGGTCATAGGCCATAGTACTCTCTCTTGATTTGTGGCCCTTCTAGGGCAAACGACCTCCTCAAGTGAAGTACATCTCACTTGAGATACAATGAGTCTCTCCATAAGTCTCCTCTATTTATTCTTTTCTCTTGGGTCATTCAGGAAACATCTAGATCTTAGGGTTTTAGCCTCTCAACCCATTAGACTAAATAATTAGTTTCTTTAGGTCCTAAATCCATTGCTTTAGGTCCAAAACCCCAAATTTGGATAAATTGCCCAACCAACCACTTTTGGTGGGTATCCTTCTCTCGGAAATACCTTACGAGCTACCCAAATTCTAACACCTGCAACATAGAATTGAAGACTTGAGTCCAAGCCCGCAGGTTGGAACTATGGACTTAAGGCTAACCATAAGGCTCCACTGAACCCAAAAGGCTTGTTTCCAATGGTTCTTAGTTTATGATGGCTTGGGCTGACACTGTTACCTGCCCCATTTGGCCATCCCGGCACCAGGATCCCACTTGAACTTTTTGTGATGCTTTAGAATCAGCCAACATATTTTTTGATACTGCAAAAAACCTCAAAGACGCCTAGATGTGGGCCAAATTTCTGTATGGACAATTTCAAACCTTCCCCAGTCTGAGGGAAATGTGCAATATTAGAGGTCGACCAACCCTAAGTTATGAACATCACCAATGTTTAACATATGATTTAGATCAAATTCATTTTCTACCTGTTGAAATGTCAGAATGATATAATTTTTGATAGCCACACAAATGTTTAGATTCCACTTGAACCAGTGTTACTTGGGAGCGGGAGAAAAAGTGGGGAGCAGGAACGAAAACGAGTGCGGGAGCGACATTTTCAAAAGCTCCCGGTTTGGGAGCGAATCCCAGAGCGTTTTTTATATAATATATATATTTTTTATATTTTGATACATATATGTCAACAAAAACATGTAGAATGATGAATTAGATATAAAAAACATACATTGATCATTGAACCATATAACAACAATCATCTAGAAGTTATAATCTTCATCAACCACGTCCACAAGTTAGTAACATACAACATATTGAGTCTCATGAATCACGATTCATCAATCTTAAGGTTTCAACTTCAAGCTTTCAAAATTGAAAATCCAATATATAGCATTTATCATCATTGATCACCAAAGTTGTACTTGTAAGCTAAGTTTTACCATTACAAGAAATAATATCTAACATGAAATGAAATGTTATAAAATGAAATGAAATGAAACAACTTTCACAAAGCATTATATTCATAATTCAAAATCATTACCAATGAGTTATAATTGCCAACTTCAAACTTCAAACTTAAATTGTCATATATTGTTTACAAAAAATATCATAATAAATATGAAAGAGTTGACAGTTATGAAAACTACTAGAAACTAGAAAAGACAAATAAATTGTAAATCTATTATCTACTACTTCATGTGGCCCTTGCCACGAGAAGTGTCTAATGTATGAGCAGGTCGTAGTGGTCTTCTAGGAGTCTCCTCCCGCACAGACCGATGACCAGAACCGGAAGGCACATGCCCTCCACGTGAGGGTGTAGATGGAGGCAGTGACAGCAAAGGAACAAGACTCAGAACTCGAGCACTGCTATTGGATGGTGGAGGTGGCATGGTTGTTGCTTCATTTTCCTCTCTCATAAGTTCCACTTCCAGTTCTTCAAGATGTATAGTGTCATCCTCCAAATTATCATCCTCTGGGTGGTTGTCCCAAATTTTATATGTTGGATCCTCATAAGCCCGATCACAGTAATGACTCAACAACCTCAAGTTATAGTGCAAATAAACCAAGCTTTCTGCCCGGTTTTCATTGAGTCTGTTTCTTTTCACATTATGTATGAAGCTGTAGGTGCTCCAACACCTCTCTGCAGAAGAAGTATATACAACCTGTGAGAGAACTTTTTTTGCCAATTTTGGCAAAAGTCCCTAGCCGCCATATGCTTCCCACCATGTGAGAGCATCAAGTCTGTCTCTATCTTCCATTGCATGGAAGGTTGCCCGGTTTTCATTGAGTATGTTTCTTTTCACATTATGTATGAAGTTGTAGGGGCTCCAACACCTCTCTGCAGAAAAAGTATTTACAACCTGTGAGAGAACCTTTTTTGCCAATTTTGGCAAAAGTCCCTGGCCGCCATATGCTTCCCACCATGTGAGAACATCAAATTTGTCTCTATCTTTCATTGCACGGAAGGCACCAAATAAACTCATGCAACTGAAGTATCTGACTAATTCAAGACGCAGACTAGCACATTCCTCCCTGTCAGGTATCAACTTGTCTAATGCTTGCAAATATCCTATAGATACCTCTTCATCTATATGGGGTTTGACCCTAACCCCACCCCCTGGTGCAGGTTGGCCCAACCAAGATGCAGAGTAGTATTTTGGCGTAAGGATATATGCCAAGGCATGTAGTGGAACATTAAGTTTATCCCACCATATACACACACAACTGTGAATCAGTGTATACATGTTGGGATCATTTTTATGAACAATATCTTTTATTTGCCCCAACATGGTATCCATCTGCTCATACACCTCCCCAGTCACTAGTTTATCTGTATATGCAAACCGAATCATGTGATAAACGGACTTGGTGAAATCCAATACTTGCCTCACACGTGCCCAAAACATACCATCAAAAGCGGTCTCCTCCACCTGTTCAAAACCTTGCCTGTCAGCTGCATTTGTAGGCTTTTCCTTTAATACCTGCCAGTGTGGACTTGATACCATGCTAGCCAATGACTCTCTTACCTTCAAAAGGCGCTCGAAGGTGAGGTAATAGCTACCAAATCTAGTCCTCGCAATCTTCAACAACTCCAATCTTGAGTGACTGCGGAAAAGGCCATGGGTATTGCTATGATTTGTAATAAATTTTATCATTTTTTTTCCTTTCTTGTACAAATCCCCAATCCATTGGTATTGTTCATTTTTGTTTTTGACAATATCATGCAACAGAAGGTTCAATGTGTGAACCAAACATCCAGACCAAAATATGTTCGGGTATCTATCCTCAATAATTGCTCCCGCTGCCTTACAATTAGGAGCATTATCAGTGATGACTTGGATGACATTGTATGGCCCAATACAGTTAATTGTTTCAAGTAATGGTTCTGCAATGTTGATGCCGGTCTTGAACTTGTCTGAGTAATCATATGTTGAAAGAAAGATGGCACCACTAATAGACACAGCAAGAACACTTATCAATGGCTTGCCTTTTACATTTGTCCATCCATCAGATACAGTGGACACCCCATGGTCAGCCCAAGAACTTGTCATTCTACTCAAAGAATGTGATATTTTTGCTTTTTCATGATCAATTCCAACGGTTCTAGCCTTGTCATACCCAGGGCTCTTGTATCCTTTAGGGGCATCATTTAAGGCAAAAACCATTTCATGCCAATAAAGTGAGCGAATAACATTGAATAGTATCCCACATGCATAGAGAAACCTATAAACTTTTGAATCCACATCATTCCTACACCCTTCATCAAGGAAATTTGATATGCTTCTACGCCTTAAACTTGGTGACCCTGTGCTTCCATATCCATTGCCTTGGGAGGATGCTGAAGGAGTTCTTTGTGCATGTGATTGTGAGCTTGGTTCAAAGAAACCCTTGATTTTTTAGATTTGTATTGGACTTCCTCCTCTTCCCTTATGTATTTAGCTCTATATGTTGCTGACACACCTGTACAAGTTTTGATTCCTATTTGTTTATCTCCATCCCATGGAATTTTCCCGCAAAGGGGATTTCCGGCACGAGTGTATGAACCTGTGTAATTATTGTTGCAACGAGGGGAATGAAATTTAGTGGTTCCACCCCCTTTTGCTACTTCATGCCTATTAACATATTTCCACAATGGAGTTTGGTCTTGTTTATTTTTTTGAAACTCACGTTCACTCTCCTCCAGCTCCTTTTCATCAAATCCACTATGACCCACTTCTTCATCCCCTTCTTCATTTTCAACCCTCCTTTTTCTGAAAAAAATGCCAAGAAATATAACCATGGTGTTTGAAATTTAAAGTTTTGAATCTGCAAAAAAATGTAATGGAAATGGGAGAAAAAAAAAATATTTATTTATTTAGGAATGAACATTAAAAAAAAATTGCTAGAATAGAGCCCACCTCTTTGGCCTCCAATCTCCCCTTGCAAGTCTTTGCTCCTCTCTCCTTGCTCTCACTCTCACTTGCTCTCTCGTGCCCCTCACTCTCTCCTGCTCCTCACTCTCTTACTCTCTCTTGCTCTCACTCTCACTCTCACTCTCTCAATTTCTATGAGGGAGGGTTTATTTATATTCCCTCCCTCCCTCCCTTTTTTTTCCAACCGACGCCTTTTTTTCCCGGTGTAACTTTTTTTCTACGCGATTTTTTTCGGCATCGCTCACGCCGTCGGGAGCGATTTTTATAGCCCCCCTACCGCTCCCGAAGCAACACTCCCCAATTCGGGGAAATAGGCAGAGAGCGAAATATAAAGTAAATAAAACAAAAACAAATATAAGAAAAAGAAACAAAAAAAAAAAAAAACCCCGGGAATGCACTCCCACCCGGAGCACGAATTGGGAGCAGAATCGAGGGGGATGGGAGCGCTCCCCCGCAACACTGACTTGAACTAACATTCTGGCCACAAACAATTTGTTCCTGCAAATACAGAAACAAGCAGTGAAGGCTATGGAGTTAGACTGACTATATTCAACCACATGGGAAGTGCTTCATGCTCCATCAGCAGTCTCACTAGAAGCATCCTTTGGTAATCAAAACGACACCAACAGAACTCTCCCAACAATGCAGGAATAGGGTGGACAATAAAGATCACCAGCAAAGACATCACAGTTGGCCAAGGCAGAAGCATAATTACAGATTCTATCCCCTGCGAAATTACAGCTTCCCAACCGTCCCATTTGCAATTTCAAAGAATGAACACCCACCATCAGAAGCAGTATTGAACAGAACCATAAATGTCCTAGTTAATGAGGCGCCACAAAATAGATGGGGACCCATGCCTGAAAATGAGGATGACCAAATTCCCACAACCAGTTGGGTGGGTTCAGGTGCCTAGTTTGCACAGGGGATTATCACTTTATGATTAATAAGATTGCTGATCTGTTGGTTATGATATTCCCCACTGTTAAATTTAGGTATGTTCTATGCTAGAGCAATTTATTTAAATTTTCATAGTTAGCAATCACATCAGCATTACGATAAACTGCAGATAGAACATAAATACAAAACGCAGAA
>APFE030571035.1:155836-173894 GCA_000404065.3 Pinus taeda
CTTTGGATCAATCCTACACCTCTCGACGAGAGGGATCCAATAAAAATATCAGCTGCCATAAATAAGCTGACCCACATGGAGTTTGGCCCTAGTTGCCAATTTAACACCCACTAATGGCTATAAACATGGCACTCTGACAATTTTGTTGTTTCCATTATATTAGACGTTGATCATCTAGTATGGCATGGTTTGAATATTCCGAAGGTTTTTTGTTCGTTCTCTTAGTGGCATGCCTTTTGTGGGCCATTTTCCTAGTAAATATGTTTTGTAAAATAACATTTGTTTATCAGAAATATGAAGCATCTTTCACAAAAGAGAATAAAACATCAAACAAATAATTGTATTGATATTCAAATTGTGCTTTAAACCAAAAGAATAAGAAAAGTGGTGATTCCAGAAGCAACAAGGCATCAAGGGAAGTTGCAGGGAAGCATTCAGTTTGGAATTGTTTTCAGCGTCTTCACCAGAGTCTGAGCAAGTTGCAAGCATCAGACAGCAAAGGCTGCAGATTCAGGTATAGCAGCCTGTTCACATAAAATTCATTCAGGAATAGCAGTTCACAATGGCAGAGAAAGAAGCCCTGGGGAGAAACCAGGAAATCGCTCCCTCTCCCTTTCCAGGGGCTTCAGCCTTCGAAGCTGTAGCAGAATCTGCAACCAAAATAGTCTCAAAAGGATTAAAAAGGACCATCATCATCTTCGTCAATAGAATGAAAGGAAACCCAAGGCTCAAAGTCAAATCTACAGATCTAACAAGGGTGGTAGAGTTTTCTGAAAATGCTCTGATAGAAAAATTCAATGGCAATTGACCCAGCCCAAAATTGTTGAAGCATGGATCGAGACTCAATGGCCTGCTTTAGCCCCAGAAGGGGTAAAAAATTTCTAATGTGAGTAAGGATTTTACTCTGCTCTTTGGAAGCTCTAATTCCATAAACAAAGTTTTTAGAGGATAATGGTTCATGGGAGCAAATGGCCTTTACCTAAAGCATTGGTCCCTATCACTTGATCCAGACAAACGTCTGCCATCCTCGTCCGGGTGAGACTCCCCTTGCTACCAATGATTTTTTGGGATTCTGGAACATCAAAGGAAACTGGAAATACACTGGGTAGATATATACACAGATCTGAGCTAAAAATGGACTTTTCACTTAAGCAAGAAACTGTGTAGGAGTAGATCTGGAAAAAGTTCTCTTGGAAAGCATCAAGCTGGAGATCAATAACCAGGTCCACAAGTACAAGCAAGATTATCAGCAAGTTCCACTTAAATGCAACCTCTCCCACAAATATGGTCACTTTGACAATGACTATCCAAAAAAGAATCCCCCTCACCCAGCCTGTCGAAGAAAATGGATTCAAAGGGTATAAAGCAACAGGAGAACAAAACTATGGACAGACTCAAACTGGTGCACAAATCCCTAAAGAGCAATCCAGTGCTAAAAACTAGAACCTCTCAAAAGTGCAGCCAAATATGTTGGAGAAGACCTAGTATCCTGCTTCTCCAAAGGTAATCGAAACAGAGAATAGATTTGCAGCATTGGAATCACAGGAAGGCAAGGAAGAGGAAGACACTTAGGAAAGGGCTACAGATCCTTCATCTAACAAGAAGCATCGAGTGGATCCCCCTGGAGATGGTAACGAAGCAGAGGAAGAAAGGCCTCCTTCCCACCAACCAAAAAGAACCATAGATCCAGGTGACTTAGCAATTGCCACAAAAACAAGAAATCAGATCCATCTTCCCACTCCTAAAGATCAGGCCCTGCCCTTATGCAGAATGAAGCCACCAAGAATAAAGCCCTAGGAATTCAAGCAACTATTCAGCAGGCCTTTTCCTCTGGGTCTTCCCACAAATCAAAAACGAATTGATGATGAAGGTCCTCTCCTGGAATTGGGCCAGGGCCAGAAGAGAAAAGACCTAAGGTTAGACAGCTACCAAGCTTTGAAAGGCAGATCTACTTCTCTTGCAAGAAACAAAACTGGCCAAAACCCTTATTTCAAAATAGATTGAGTGTATATGTGTACTGGGAACCCCTGGACCACCCCTTCAGTGAATGATAGGGAAGATGGTATTTTCAAAGTCAGTAGAGGTCTACATCAAGGTTGTCCCCTTTCCTCATTTTTATTCATTTTGATGGCATGCTGGGAAGAACATTAGAGGAAGCCAGGGGAAGAAATCACATTCCACGGATGGAAATAGTCAAGAGTGAAGACTAAATTCACTCCCAGTTCACACATGATACAATCCTGCTGGGGGGTATCCTCAGTAACACTGGCCAGAAGATTCACAGGTATCTTGGGCTTATTTCTCAAGGCTTTAGGAGGAGATATAAACAACAAGATATGCAAAATTTTTGGGTGGAACATCACTGACTCTCACTTGGAAAGAAGAGATCCTCAATTTTCAGGCACAAAAAAGGCAAAAGTCAATCCAGTATCTCAAGATTCCCCTTTCATCAGGATAACTCTTATCAAGTCATATGACCCTATCTTCAAGAGAATAAAACAGAAAATGGCGGCGTGGGGCTTCCAATGAATGAACCTGTGTGCTCAGGCCACTTGAATTGAATCAGACCTCATGGCCCTTCCAGTTTACTGGAGTTCAATATCAGCAGCCCAGCTAGAGTGTTAAACAAAATTCAGCAATTGATCAGAACTTCATGTGGAAGGGAGGTAAGCAGAATAAGCAGAAGAAATTCTCTCTAGTTGCTTGAACAAGGTGAAAACAACAAATTAGGGGGTGGAGTGGGAATCCGAGATCAGCTATTGGTAAGTTGAGTTCCAAAAGCCAAACTGTTATGGCTCCAGATTCAACGAGCTTCAAACCTAGAGAAATCCTGTCATCCCATAATATCTCCAAGCCACTTCTGGAATCCTACAAAATTGAAAATACACTCCTTGATGAGTGTGACTCCTTGACATGTGACTTTCCATGCTTGGCAGGTTATTTCAAGACTCGTGGAGGAAGGAAATCCTTCTAAAGAAATATTGTAGGTGTACAGACAGAAGGTAGATTTGAGAACAATGGGCAGATCTCGCAGATCCCAAGCATGGAAAACCATATGCCAAGGAGCCTCACTTATCAAGGACGATATTCTTTGGGATCCCAGAGGCAGCTCACAGATATCATGAGATGACAGCATCTCTCCAGGTAAGAAACTCATTCAATCTGAAAAGAGGAATCTCAAAGACTGGTCATGCTCATCAAATCTTTAAGATATCACAGACATGGCACCTTGGAATAATCAACTCTCCTGATCAGGACTCAGGATGGCAAAGCTCCCAGAAAATCAATCTTCACAAGCACCTTCAATGTGAACTCCATGAACTGATAAGCTCTTTAAAGGGTTATTCCTTGACATCAAGAGCATTTTCCGACTTCAGAGTCTGAGGCAAGCCAGGTTCTTTTGCAGTAAAGAGAGATACAGAATTCCAGGAATGATTGTGGAAGAAAACACCCCAGATCCAAACTGGAAAATAATTTGAAATCAGTCTCCATCCCTAAGGCTCAACATCCTTTTGTGACTCTTTGCTCATGGAAAGTTACTCGTGGAAGAAAATCTGAGGAAAAGAGACATTGTAGGTCCATCGAAGTATGGCATCTGTAAGCAAGCAGAGGAATTGGTACAGCATATATTCTTTGAATGAAGAGTAACAAAAGAAGTTTCTCTACTTCTAGAGGAAACAGGACAGGCAGCAATTAATATTTCCACGGCTGAAGAACAGGTTCTCCTGGAGGCTGAAATTCAATGGACAGTATAAAGGTTCCCTTCAGAAGAAGCCTATTCTTGAGCAAATCTGGGAACTCATCCCAAGGCTATTTGGAAAATACGGTTAATGAAAAACAACCTGATATTAAAGAATCAGCACCCAAAGTCCAAAGCATAAAACAGAAAACTGTGAATCTTCTCTGAAAAACAATTCTAACAAACATCAATATCAAGGCTTAGGACTCAGATCTACCTACCAACTCTAAAAGAAAGGCAAAAAGAAAAATGGAAGCTAAATGTCCACCAGTCTGTTGGAAATCCCCCAGCCAAGCTGAATTGGCACATGGACCTGGAGGACCTCAATTCAACCTTAATCATTGAGACAATATGAGGATCCTCCTCTGTTTGAATTATTCCTAAATTTCCTACAGAAGGTGGTTGACAGGATTCAGGACCTGGTCCCCTCCTCCCAAGCCAGCTTACAGTATGTCTACCATGCCCAGAACTCAAAAGCTGATGCTAAGCCAAATGAAAGGGTATTACTACCTGAGGAAGAAATTTGAACAACCAGAAATCTAAGTATGGAAAGGGTAGAGCTTCCATCCCTTAGCATGTGAAAAATAAATGGTTAAAATCTAATAAGATGGAAAGCTTAATTTGGAAGTCTTGACAGGGTCAAGGAAAGCCACGATTACTTCCACATCAAGAGGTTTGTTTAGAGAAAAGCTCACCTACTGAAAGTCAAGGCTTCTTTCTGACCAATCACCAGCCTTAGGAAGATGAGACTTCTAGAGAAACAATCAAGTCTGAAGATATAGGAGTTGATGAATGCCATTGCTCAATTGGCTTGGCATTCTCTGTTTTATAAATCAAACAGTGTAAGAGGAACTATTTTGAGGAGTGCGGAACGTTTAAGCATGTCTAGTTCCCGTTTTGGGCAAAATGGTGAACATTGAACCTTAGCAAATAACACAGATCCAGAATTATCAAAACCTGCATTTTGCTTTTTATGATCAAAGCAAACCTTTGTCATTGAAGGATCTCCTTTATGATATACCAGTCAAGGGTAAAGCTGGCCAAGTTTCTTAGTGATAACAACATAACCTTATATGGTCTGGTTAAGAAAAATATTCAAATTCTGCTTGGCTTCTTGCTAAAGATATTTCCTCAAGAGGTTTTTCATTTTGCAGCATTCTCAGAAATTTTACAGTCTGGAGTGTCAAAGAAAGTTATCTCAGGAATGTTCCTCAACTATGATCAAAAGTCTAAAGACCTACCTGTTTTTACTGACATCTAAGTGACAGCAATTTTCTCATGTAATTCTTCTTAATGTCAAATTTTTCAAGGGGTTGTGCTCCAAGTGGGCTATTAGAGCCTGCCAACCCACAACTTCAATGATCAAAATATTCTAGGCAATACAGTCAGTACAGAAAGAAATATATTTTATAGATATAGTGTCATCGTGCAATACCTCCCAACAGAAAAAATTTAAGCCTGACCAACTTGTAGGATGCTGCAAGTCAGGACTCAGATTTAAAGGTTGTCCTGCCTCTATTACAAAGTTCTATCTAATTTTGTAGTATAAGTTGTAGCATAAGATATAAGGCTGAGAAACAATGTAGATAAGGCAACATAATTTTGTTTAAGTCTAAATAAAGCCCGACAGATAGGTAAATGGGACTAAGAAGTACAACCAGTGATGCCAATATGTAGGGGAACCCTTATATGGTCTGGTTAAGAAAAATATTCAAATTCTGCTTGGCTTCTTGCTAAAGATATTTCCTCAAGAGGTTTTTCATTTTGCAACATTCTCAGAAATTTTACAGTCTGGAGTGTCAAAGAAAATTATCTCAGGAATGTTCCTCAACTATGATCAAAAGTCTAAATACCTACCTGTTTTTACTGACATCTATGTGACAGCAATTTTCTCATGTAATTCTTCTTAATGTCAAATTTTTCAAGGGGTTGTGCTCCAAGTGGGCTATTAGAGCCTGCCAACCCGCAACTTCACAGATCAAAATATTCTAGGCAATACAGTCAGTACAGAAGAAATATATTTTATAGATATATTTTCATCGTGCAATACCTGCCAACAGAAAAATTTAAGCCTGACCAACTTGTAGGATGCTGCAAGTCAGGACTCAGATTTAAAGGTTGTCCTGCCTTTATTACAAAGTTCTATCTAATTTTGTAGCATAAGTTGTAGCATAAGATATAAGGCTGAGAAACAATGTAGATAAGGCAAGATAATTTTATTTAAGTCTAAATAAAGTGTGACAGATAGGTAAATGGGACTAAGAAAAACAACCAGTGATGCCAATATGTAGGGGCACCCTATGCTACCCCAAAAGCATAAAGCAAAATATAACAGGATCAAACAAGAGAACATGAACTAAATATGAGATCAAAAAAGTGGAAAGAGGATAGAG
Source organism: Pinus taeda (assembly GCA_000404065.3). Taxonomy (NCBI): domain Eukaryota; kingdom Viridiplantae; phylum Streptophyta; class Pinopsida; order Pinales; family Pinaceae; genus Pinus; species Pinus taeda. Next base: position 161,969 of record APFE030571035.1, read on the forward strand.
TGCAAGATATTAACTAGAAGTACATAAGACAGGATGAAGAGGAAAAGGGTAAAAAGAAGAATCTACCATGGAATCAATCACTAAGAATGATCCAATACACTGTCTAACGATATTGTCTGGGCCCTGAAAAGTACCCATGCCTGAGAGGACCTGGCTAGATGATCCTGGGAGGCATCTGCCAAACATGAGCAGACCTTCTCCACACATTCAAGGGCAGTGAAGTCATGGCTTAAAGTGTGTGCATCATTGAACCTTTTGATGAAAGAAATTCATAACCAAGCAAGCCACTAATTCTAACTTGTATAAGAAAGAATTTGCATTGAAATCTTCTGGCAATTGGAGAGCAAAACCTTGGGATTGGCAGGGTATTGTTCAAAAACACCAATACAAATTGAGAGAAGCCTTACGACAGTGGTTTCAGAGATGCCATTAACATCAACCGTAGGGATATTTAAATTTTCTGAGATGAGAAATCCACTGCTGCTAAATATCTTGGATCATTCCCCGAATGGTTCAACAATGTAGGCCACTTTGCTTGTTAAAAACGTATTTTCAGTGGTTTATCAAAGTCCAAATGACCGGGGTAAATGGCAAGATAATGTTAAATATGAAAAATCCATTGCATGCTCTGAAAAACATAGCAGAATAAGTGGAAGCAGAGATTCAGCCATGGGTAAAATTAAGAGAAAAGCAAATGTTTGCAATGCCTGACATGGTCTAGTCAAATACTATGCATACTACGAGCAGCTCCAGTGTTGTATATAAAAACAGTCACCGTGGATAAACTTGGCAGCAAAATAAAGCAACATTCAATACAGTTGAGCATACCTTATAAAGTTCTCATATGTTGAAACGCACTCACGTGTTGAATACTATGATCTCTGTTCAACTTTTCTATCAGATGTAAAGCAGTCATTATCAGTCATCACTTCCTCAATACTTCCACCATGGTACAAGGCCTCGGCCACAATCAGAATGGACCATTTCCTGAAAAGCTATATACCATTCAGGTTAATTTTGAAGCCAAATCTTCTTTGCAAAAGATGAAATCCAAATCAGCATAATGATACTTCTACATGTTTGTTCAGCTTTAGTTGATTCTCTTTTGCTCGTAGGGTAACAGGCAGATGGAGAGAATCTTTAACAAAATTTGATATCCAACCCTTAAAAAAAATTCATGGTCTCTTGCAACCACGGTTATATGTGCTTCCAAACCAGCGGAAGCATTCAGCTTTGGCTGGCAAAGTAATTATCACCCCTGTTCCAACTGCAGGAGGCATGAATCCACCTAATTTGGCCTTCCAGAACAACTGATAATCTGTATCATACTCAGCAACTATCTTCTCCCCTACTTCAAATGAAAGGGAAATTTCTCCCAGTTTCCTCTTGGAGTTCTTAACTTCCACATTGCCTGTTCCAAGAGCTTCACAAAGCTCTGCTGGCTCGAATCCTTCATTGCAGGATACCAATGGGCCTTGTACATGCTCATATCTGACCAGTTGAAAAGCACTTCTGTCTGCAGCAGCAACCATCTCTAGATCAGATCTTTTGCCCCTCCATATATATAGCTTGCTAGATAATTGGATTATAAAGACTCCTCTCGAATCAAGAGAACAAATACTTGGGTTGGGCACATTTTTGGCAACCAGATGCAGTGGTGCATATGAAGAGTGAGGGACCACACAATACATGCGAAAAACATTTTCGCTGGGTGGGTTTTGTATTTTTGACTGCCACTGCAGAAGCTGGACAACAAAACCAATATTGGGGCTTGCAATACACCTTGCCGCCTTGACAAATGCATAAGCATCGTCAAATGATCTGTGCTCTTTCCACATCAAGTATGCTATAACAAGAGCCACAGATCTTGAAATCCCTTGGCAACAATGCAGAAATAACCTGCAATCTTCTTGTTCACGAACCTCCTCGATAAAATCAAAAACATCATATAAAATGCAAGTGAGATCCTCGCCTGGGCTATCTTCTAACCAGAGTGTCCTGTAGCAGAAATCATTTGGAAAATTCTCTATGCAGGCAAAGCCCACACAATTCAGAATGTGGGTGATTCCACAATGATGCAGAGTTGATAGCTTCTGAGCCACTGTTCTGCTACCCACGAACAGATAAGGAAGAACCTGTGAACATTCTTTGTCGCATTGAGCGGCTCGATCCTTAGACTCTTGCATTTCCCCATTCTCTTCAATAATATCATTACCCCCAGCCTGATGTTCTTCATCGTATACAACATCTTGAACAAAATTCAGATTAATTTTCGTCTGTGTCTCATTTCTAGTGTCCAGTGCTCGCTTTGGCAAGGTATTCATATCTGGCTGTCTTGACATGGTTTCCTTGTTCGAAAATCCTGAGAACGATAGAGCCCTAAATGGAGGGCAGAGAAGTTGCATATATCGTCCTTGTGAATCAAAAAACCGAGGGGAGCGTGTGCATGAGACTTCCTGCTCTTTGTTATCTTCTTCTGCATCAAGAAATAACCCAAACTTGTCATAGCCCTCTTCTCGATTGCTAGGACTTGACTCTGGTATTGGGGATGGAAGAGAGGGAGAATTGGGTTTCCTCGACTGCGTTTCGACTCCTGTATCATCAAACAATACAAAGTTGTCATTGCCCTCTTCTCCATTGCTCGAACTTGACTCTGGTATTGGAGATGAATGAGAGGGGGAATTCGGTTTTTTACACCAAGATGCTGATCTCCAGTTGTGTCTTGGGGTGGCACATGTGTCTAGCACTCTAAGCCTTAATAATTCCATGCTCAATGTGGCATCCCCCAAATCACCCATGATCTGTATATTCTTAGCAGTTTAGAATGAAACAATTCTATCGGCCTGGAGAATTTAGGTACCTGATCTGTTGACATCCAAGCATTTGTTCCTCGCCACTAACAAGTTCTACACCAGTTTGTTCTGCAAAATCCACTGCTAGAAGAATGAGAATAGAGTTAAGAACACAAACTCAGGCATGAAAAATTGGAAAACCTCATTTTCCAGACAAGCATACCCCCACATGATCCTACCTCAATGAAATCCCTATGCCTAAACATTAGGCCAAACACATTTTCTTCAGTATAAAATCTGTTATGGGTACAGAGAAGTATAATCCCTGTATAAAATACATTATTGCACAGAGAATTCTCGGAAGAATCTTCTCTTGTGCAGTCCAAATTCTTCGAGGAATTGAAATGGGTACAGGTAAAAATGTTTCATGGATCAAATCTGACAGTAAGGCGACAAAATTCTCGCCAAAATCCTTCTCAAGCCTGGCAACAAATGCTAACAACTTGATATGGACACACGCAGACATTTTCCAACGCCATGATACAGACAATTCACTAAAATCCTTTCAATTTCAGCATTTGAAAGGTCTCGGAGTTTCACCAATTTCCCAATACATTCAATTGGGTATTGCAAACTCACTCCACTGATCTAAGGATTTTACCACTCCCACCGTTGGTGTATCGAAACCAGGGATATGCCATTACCATAATCGCACGCACACATAAGCAATTCACATTTTCCCACGGGGTTATAATTGAATAGAACAACCCAATCAGACATTTAATTGGGTATTGCAAACTCACTCCACTGATCTAAGGATTTTACCACTCCCACCGTTGGTGTATCGAAACCATGGATATGGGCATGCCATTACCATAATCGCACGCACAGATAAGCAATTCACATTTTCCCACGGGGTTGTAATAGAATCGAACAACCCAATCAGACATTTCGGTAGAAAATGTTATTATAGAAATTAAAAATAAAGACTTTCCGATCATGAATATGCTCTCAATTAGTCTGACATTGATCTCTGGATGGAGGGGTGCGAAAAGTGAATTGATTAGCTTCGTTGCTTTTTATTCTATTATTGATGGATATTATTTATTTATTTTATTAATTTAATATCATATTATATAATATTTTGTTGGTTTAGTATCAAGGGTTAGCTTAATGGGATGAGTTTTTATTGCTAAAGCATTTCGTTAATAGGAGGTCATGGGGTCAATTCTCTTTTACACTTTCTGGGTTAGGCTCTACTAATAAGTTGGCAAGACGTGATCCCTTCGGGTCCATATGCCGAGATATTTCCAAAAGTAAGCCTTGAGGATTAGCTCAATGGGTCGAGTTCTCATCATTAAGGCACCTCGTTAATTGGAGGTCATTGGTCAATTATCCTTGACACCCTCGAGGTCAGGTTCTGCTAATAAGCGAGCAGGATATTGATCCCTTGGTGTGGATATGCCTGTATATTTCCTCAAGAAAAAAATAATAATAATTTTTTGGTTCAATATCCAAAGTTAATGTCTTTTATCTCAAATGTTTATATACTAACTGAATACATACAAAAAGGTTTACTGACCAAGGCTGCATTATGCCACAGTACTGATGAATTCCAAGTAAAGTAGAAAAACCATAAGATAACTAAAATCATCAAGAGGACGTTGAAATATCAATAGTGCCTAGAATAGTTGGATTGATTGAAGGTGTAGGATCTTGATTGTTGCAAAGTTGTTCCTCAATGCAAGCCAATTCTACATGTTCTTCCACCCCAGCGGAGATTCTTGATTTTTGTTTCTTAGATCCATAAGTCTCAGACTCCAGTCCTCTCATAAGTGATTGTTCCATCTTTCCAAAAGATGAAGTTGAATGTCATTCGATCTCAAGTTGGCTAGAAGATCCACTACCTTATTGCCTATTATCCTGATGTGAGAGGGAATATTGGCTAGAATCATATGGATCAGATGGTTAATTTGTGTGATATAACTTTCCAATCTCCAATTGTGGAATTTTTTTCTGGAGAAGCTCCATTGTTCAAAATTTTTACTCTTGAGATGACTAGCTGAGAATAACCCTCCACAATCAGCCTTAAGAAGCCTTGTGATGATGTGATAATAAGGCCAGACTCTATAGCTACAAATCTGATTACATTGTTACTTGAATGTTCCATATTATCTGCGAATAGAAACATTAGTTGCCCATAGTTGACACAAAATATTCCTCCAAGACCAGCGAAACTATAACACCCTCCGGGGTAAATTTGCATATAAACAACATAATAGGAACAAAAATACAATAAACATATCAACCATCAAAATACATATATACATCAATACATTTGCACATGAAAATCAAGGGAATGAATTTTTCATTAATAAATGCAATGAACCAACCGGTGATGGGACTACCACGTTCCACCCGACCATAGATTAGTTGAGCCAAGTCTCTCTTCAGCCAATCACCCCCATGCCATATTCCAAGCATGAATGTGGGACTTATAGAACACATCAAAAACACCAATCAATGTGGATGCCACCAGAGTTCTCCGCCTACGCCGTGAGGAATTTGAGTACCTCCTAGTCTCTTAGGATTTATCGTGCATTCGCAGTCTGATCCAGGGATCACTAGGCCCTACACCGAGACATACTCTCCGGGCTTTACCATGCATTCCATCCCGGAATCACTAGGCCCAACGGAGAGAAAATACACCTCTTTGCTTTATCGTATATCTCACCATTCACCAGTGAGGATTCCTAGGCCCACCGAGTCACACAATCTCGCTTTACCGCAACCCACAGTCTGGTTCAGGGGTTACTAGGTCAGTGGCTTCGTGCATCCTCAGTTTGGTTCAAGGACCACTACCACCATGTGTTTGTCAACTCAGAGATCCACCCCACTCAAGTTCAAATCCAATCCGGCCATCCCCCACAAAACGCATGAGAGAACCCATCTCATCAAAGCTATCAGGAAATGGCAAGGCTAGGCTGAAAATACTATCACACCTGGCAAAACCCATGCCATGGTAGAAAAGAAACACATGAAATCCCATGCATGCCAAATCTAGCAAGGAAAATACACATGTAAGTTGATACCTGCAATGAAGCCTATTGTAGCTGGTTGATCTTTGCTTCCTTTTGCCTTCTTTGCTTTTCTTGATCCAATGCTAAAGTGCTCCAAGAAAACTCTAAGTGTCCAAGAGTATGGGAGAGAGAGAGAATAATGAGAGAGCTCCAAAACATAACTGACCAAGTCTTGCCCACTAATCCTCAAAAGCCTTTTTATTAATGAGGCCTCTATTTTCTTCATGTTCCATTAGTTTCCTTCAATTTCCTCCTCACATGCAACATGTGGCCTTTCACCTTCCTTTTCTCCTAATTTCCATTATTTTCATAAATAAATGTCATTTTGCCTCTTTAATGCCTTTGGCAATTTCCTTAGCCATAAACAACCAAATGAACACCCCCCAGGATGTCTTGCCCACCATTCAGCTTGGAATACGTGTCCCATCATCCATTGTATTTATATATTTTTACATGGAATTTTCACCAAGGTTGTTACAGAACCCTCCCCCTGGGGGGAACACCGTCCTCGGTGTTCAATGACACTTATAACCAACATGACTCCTAAAAACAAAACATACTACCCCTGGAGCTTTATAGCACAGCTCGTTGCAGTATTTACAATGAATGACCCACTCAAAAGCAAAACATCATGACAACATGACCAGATAAAAACAATACCGCATATTGGAGCTTTATAACACAGCTCATTACGGTATTTCAATGATAAACACCTATACACATATATACATTTGCTTAACCAGCAAATAAAGTAATACAATGCTTGCATCCGCAACAAGGGAATCCAGAGGTTCACACCTCCACGCTCAAAGTAATACCAAGATCCACCTCCTTCCTAGGAAGTCCATAATCCACTACAAAGTCAAATCTGCATTTAATGTCCAGTGCTATAATCTTGCGCCACTTGTCCTCTCAGCAAACAATTATCGGCTCATTGTCCCAGGGCGCACTCCCAATGTGCATTTGATTCCATCTGGAAATGCTAATGACCAAACCGAATCCATCCACAAACTTCCCTTCTCTGTTACACAGTCCCTCGGGAATCCAGTCACCTATTTCGTGCAATCACTCACCTTCCAAGTTCCGCTGGCACCCCCATCCCGAGCAGTCCATCCCTTGGCAAGGCTTCCTCACATTAGAAGATTCAAAGACCAGGGCATATACCTGCCTCAAAACTACCATATTGGTCATAGCATGCTCATGGAAATCAATGGACACTATTGGGTACCAGTGCCCCACAATGGCCCTGCTCCTGAAGTGCTTTACCAACATAGTGTTGCATGTTCCAATTTCTTTCGTTGTTGCTGCTAATTCTTGTAGTCATTTTCAACCACCCAACCGGGCATGTTCATTCTTCCTATACCAAGAACATAACTTCCATTAGATTCAAAATAAATTGAAATAACTTCAAATCATACCTCATTGGTAGCTCGTCAATAAGGTGCATTTACAATCCTGTTTACTTTCTGCCACAACAAGTCAAACTAATTGTTTGATCAAAACATCATGTATAAACATATCACATATGGTTAGCTCAAAACACAACCATCATAGATCAATATCATAAATCACATGTAACCATCATAAACCAGAATCATAGATCACATATAGTCATCATATATCAGAATCATAAATCACGTGCATAGTAAAACCGAAATAATATACCGATACTTATCCTTCATCGATCCTTACTTCTACCTTCGTTCTTTTGTACACACGCCAGATCGATTTCCACACCTAGCAAACACCCAGTGCCTTCTCCTCTACCAAGTGCACATACGCATAGTGTGCATCACACACATGCAACCACACGTGACACACAACACCATGCAATACATGCACCTACACCTGACGTACAACGCATACACATATAGCCAGTGTATAACACAGTGCATCCATCTATACCTAATGTGCAATACCACCCAATACATGTACCTACACAGAGTACAACACAACGAGTACACACGCCGCAATACCATGACTACATGATGCACATACATAATACCACATTCCCTCAACACAACATGTATGACATGCACACAATACCACACGTACACCAGTACCATATGTACAACATGTACACAGTACCATCTATACACTACACCACCTGCACAACATGTGCACAACATCACATGTATATGGCGCCACTTGCACAATGTGTACACAACGCCACATGTACACTACACCATTGTACAACGTGTACAAATACCACATGTACAGAGTACCACACGCGCGATGTGTACGCAACACCATATGTACATAACATCACATGCGCGACATGTACACAACACCGCATGCTCATAACACCCTATGTACAACATGTACAAGGCACCAATGCTCACAACACCACTTGTACAATCATGCACACAACACCATATATACATAGCACCATATGTACAACATGCACGCAACACCACGTGTACATAGCACTGCATATCCAACATGTACATAGCAGCATTCGTACACAGTGTTGCATATCCAACATGCATAGAGCACCATATTCACACACACCGCATATACATCATGAAGACAGTACAATATGTATGCAACACCGCATATGAAATATTCGGATAACCCTATTTGTACCATCCTATACATAACATTACATAAATAATATGTACACTTGTTATGTATACACAACGCCACAAGTGCACACATCATATATGCAACATGTACAACATATACGATGTATGCTCAACAATAGTACCACACATCCAAAACCACACTGTCCTTATCAAGAAACTTTGCTTCCGGTATCTCATCCATGCTTATCCTAGCATGCCGCAGACAACACTGCTTTCACTTTGTTGATGTATCCTTCAACATTACCTATTATAACATAGACATAGGTATAATACAAGTATACAATATCAAATCATATCCACATGATATTGACCTCGTATATTTGTCGTGACTGTTCTTCCCAACTGATTCCTCGTAAGACCATGAACCTCTTCATGTCATTCTCCTGCATAAGTAATCATTCCTCCACAAGAATGATCCCTGACAACCATGTCAGAGAGTAACATAGATACATGGATACATGCATACATATATAAACGTTAGCATAAAACAATCATGATCCTGTCAGACAATGACATACATACATACATGTATACATATATAAACTTCAACATAATCATGATCATAAAATAATTACTAGATATCAAGGTCAAGGTTAAAAGAACTTACTTTATTCATGCACAACATGTGCGATATTTAGAATAATAATTCCGAACATAGTAAGGCATCTGACACCTCTAATCCATTTACTTTACTTTTTTTTGTTACCTTTCTTGTGTCTTCACTGCTATTGTCCATTTACCACAATGAACCCAACTAGTCCAATCAACTATCATAGTCTTACCTTCCGCTGCGCTTACTCAGGCACAGAGCTTCATCTGAATCTTACATTACCTTTCAGGTACCACACAACTCTCCCCGAGCTCCGTCAACTTTCCTCTTTCCCAACCAATTCCCAAGAATCAAAACATAAAAGGCAAGACAAGCAACAAACAAGAAGACCATAAAAACCAATAACAACATGACTCTACAAACAAAGTGGTATGACCATACACTAGACATAAACAAAGCCGCAAATCAAGTTCAACAATTCATAAAAGACCAAAAGCACAAGACTAACAACAAACACCATGACTCAATCCCCATGGTTCCCAGGGAAAGCTCAACCCAAGTCTTCTTCAAGATTTCATGGCAACCTCTCTTGCCATGCAACTCCTTACATCATGCTTTCATTAGCACATCACTATATGTGCATAAATAAACATAACAATACACTAGTTACCTCACTCTTGTTGTGTTAAGCACATTGCTTGCAACTAAACACATCCATGTCATCTCTCAAGGGACTCCAATCCTTTAACAGATCCATATGTAGCTAAAGACTAGCTAATATACCTATCAAGTACATGTTCATGAATATAGCACATATCCACATAATTTCAGACAAAATCAAGGCTAAGAAGACTTTCTGTGTGCAAAGCACTCATTCGTTCGAAATTAGGGTTTCCAAACATAGCCAAAGGAATTCTCGCCCAGTTCCTTTCTTTTACCTTTTTACCTTATTGTAATTGAGGCTTACTATGTGCTATCACACCACCCAACTATTAGTTATAAAGACACATCAACTATTACCTTGTCATGCTAATACCAAGCATGTTACCCTGCAACTGCTCGCACATGTCAATCACATGTTCAAAATATGAAGACAATCATATCTGTTAATTTGAAATCAACTGTTACCAAGACTAACAATAATGTCATAATCCATAGTCAACTCATAGTCATCAATCATAATACTACAACTATCACCTACTACACTCAAGTACATATCAACTGTCTCAACACATATATTTTAGTACAATCATCTTAAAACAAGATCATTTGAACACATACTCATATTATGCAATTCATCAAACATTCATACCAACTTGCAACATACCATGTTAAATATATCATTTAGATGACATAATAGGCACCAAGCACTCAAATACCAAATAGATGACATAATCAACTATGAAACACCAAGTATAATACACAAGCAAACTCATACCTTAGTGTACCTTAGGGGAGGCTATCTTGTCTACATAATCAATCTAGTTAGCAAGATATAAATTTACAACATGTCAACATAAATCATGATATCCATAACAATAACTAACTAACATGTTCACATTACAAGCTCATAAGCATTTTCCATTCATGCATAATAATCACATATGTATGATCAATCTAGATTAGTACAACACCATATCACAAATATGTCAGCTCATACCTGAGTATCGCAACCATAACCATCTGCATAGGTCAAACCAGGTTAACACAATGCATATAACATCAAGATCTTCAAGGCAATGAACATAACCGTCATGCATATGACCAATCCAAATTATAATATCAATGTCTCAATGAAATAACCCTAATCATCAAGTTAATATCATATAACAACAATAAGCTATATATCATGCTCATCAACAATATAAAACTGAATCATCAAGCTAACTATCATATAACAATCAACAAGTTAACCTATAACATACTCATCAACAACATATAGCATAATCAACAGGTTATCTAATATAAAACAACAAAAGCAATGCATACAACTACATGTTACTATCATTCTTGACTATCTAACACATGTGGATATAACCACACTAATCATCTAACATCTATCATGAATGTAACCATAACATCAAATACATGTTCATAAACCTAATGTATATAACGCTAATGCATATAATAATCCTTAACTTACATAACTTCATGCCAAGCATACACTACTTGTATGACAATCTACTCTTGTCCCAAAGTCTAATGTTGCAACCTCATTATGATGATTTGCATCCCTTGCTATATCTCAACTAGCTCATTAGCATCATAACAACCAATAGCATCATGATGACCTAAATTTCATACAATGACTTCACAAGGCATGTTTGACCTACTATACATGCATAATCATAGCCATGACCATATATGCATAACAACAACCATTACTCCATTGTACACATTGTCACATGCAACCAAAAGTATGCATAAGCAATGCCAAATCAACTACACCTACGCATAAACGCATGTAGTCGAACATAAGTGATAAATTCTTCTCATCAACCTACAAGACCCATACATGTAATCAAAATATTAAAAAAATGTAACCTAACATACAAGGATGTAAGTAGGTATCATGAAATCAACATGTAAGTGACATATAATTCATACAAAATTTTATAAGCACAAACACATATCACGCACTTAATCAAGCATTCAAACAACCTATAAGCATACTCCCTTACTATCCACGATCCACACTAAGGTAGAAGGAGGAAACTATTATAATGGCCCAATCTCCAATGTCCAAGTATGGAAATGGGAACTCCAAATGTTAAAATTGGCAACTAGGGCCAAACTCCATGTGGGTCATCTTATTAATGGAAGCTGGTATTTTTCTTGGACCCCTCTCATCGAGAGGTGTAGGATTGATCTAAAGATCATCTGATTTCGATAAGTATTCATGGAGATATGAATTTATTT
>APFE030571035.1:182101-197865 GCA_000404065.3 Pinus taeda
GACGTGACCACCTCTTGTATTTCCTGCGTGCATGCCTCCCCAAATCCGCAGGTTTATGCGCTCAACGACAGATCCCGTTGTTTAAAGACGTCGGAACACGTCTCTAGCCAAAAAAAAAAATCGCTAAAATTTGGAGATCCCACCGAGCCCTGAAAAGTGCTCTGATACCACTTGTTATGCTTCTTAACCTGCAAAGCAATACCGAACCAAGAATATGCGCGGAAAAATACCGAGAACACATAATTTGTTAAGAAAATATCCCAGAACACAGAATAGCAATGATTTTATTACTCAAAGAGAAATGTTCACAGGCCTCTTCGAGGGGGCAACCTCCAAATAGAGCAGAGCTCGATTACAAAACAAGACACGATGCTCCTCGCAGGGAGTCTCTATCCTTTATATATGACTCCTACATGCAATACCACGGGCCAATACCGTGGGTTTTATTAATACCATCTATCTAATACTACCGCCCATTTAACCTTTATTTAATACTACCGCCCATTTACAACTAATTGTGGTCCCATTTGCAACTAACTGGGTTAACCACTTACAAATATTAATATGGGCTTTATTGACTCTTGACTGTGACGTGATCCCATGACATGAATAAGGGGGTTAGGGTGGGACCCTAACAGGGTAGCTCTATTCATGTACAAGAATCTCTTTTATGTACCTAATCGCAAGAAGAACCTGGTGTCCATCTCGAAAGTGGAAGTCAAAGGTTTCAGGGTGGCTTTCATCGATGGAAAGGTACGTGTTAAAAAATAGATTTTTCAAAGATGCTTTGTCTCATGGGTTCAGGGTTGGCAATTTGTATCAAGTTGCAGGATGGTCCATTAGGGATCATGTCAATTGACATATCAAATCTATAACATCGGAGGTCTACCTATGGGGCCCTACCCGATGTCAGTCAAATGGTGATAGGGATGCCTGAATTCAAGAAGAGCATGAAGGTACATGTTTGAGATGTACCGAAGGAAAATCTTATAAGGGGACCATTCCACTCATGCAGCAGGTCCACAGGTTTGGAACAACCCGAGGAGTTTGAGATTCATGATCGAGAATCTCATGTATACAGGTGGAAGAAAACCCTCTATGGCTTGAAGCAAAACACCCTGGGCGTAGTATGAGAGGATTGATAGCTGTCTGATGAAGCTAATATTCACTAGGAGTGAAACCGATCCAAACCATTACCCGAAGGTTGTGGATGATAGACCTCTCATAACGACACCTTATGAGGACGACCTATTTCTGACAGGTGCAGACCCTCTCATTTGCATAAGTAAGAGGGAGTTGATTCTGGATGTGGAATGATAAACTGCAAGCCTGTGACTACCTCAAGGACCTTAACTTCAAAAGTTATATGGTAGTGATGTCTGACCAGATTTGAGAAATGCCTCTGAGTTTCATAAACTCATTCGCGTTGATGTTATTGGTGAACTTTTGTCCAGACATATGTTTTGCAGTTAGCATGGTGAGCTCATATTTGGTTGAGCCTCACTGGATTGGTGCCAAGAATCTTCTGAGATATATTCGGGGCACAATCTCTCATGGATTGAGATACACTATCAGAAATATGAAACTGCATGATTATTCGAATGTTGACTGGGCAGGTAGTGTGGAGGATCATTAGAGCACTTCTCAGTGCTGGTTCTCTTTGGATTCTGCTTCGATATCATGGATGAGCAGGAAGCAGAAGTCAGTTGCTATAAGCATCGTTGAGACTAAATACATAGCTACGAGTATGATCTTGTGTGAAGCTGCATGGTTGTAGAAGCTCTTAAGTGAGTTGTTTGTACACATAATGAATACCACTGTGATTCTCTGTGGCAATCAGAGGGGGGATTCGATTATTGAGGAATCCCATATTCAATGATTGGTCCAACAGATAGACATTAGATACTGCCTTATTTGGGATATGGTATGTCGATGAGCGGGGAGGCTCCATCGCATTGAGACTGATGTACAGGGCGCAAACATTTTGTTAAAGTCATGAGGAAAGGGCAAATCTGTGACTTTCCCAAACGACTTGGAGTTGTTGAGAGACCTTCTTATAAGGGTCCTGCATTTTGCATGCATTGAGCTCTGGGAGCTGTGGGGGGCTTGGGGTACTTACTGGAGCAACATACGACCACAGGGTGACTCACCCTCCCCCGGTGGTGCGCTATGCACAGGATGACAGGTTCAACCTTCCTTTGTGATATCCTATGGAAACTGTGGAATAGGATGATTAGTTCTCCTGTGGGCCGAGATGATTAATTCTCCCGTGGCAACTGTGGAACAGGATGATTAGTTCTCCTGTGGGTCGGGATGATTAGTTCTCCCGTGGCAACTGTGGAACAAGATTATTAGTTCTCCTGTGGGCCAGGATAATTAGTTCTCTCGTGGCAACTCTGAAACAGGATGATTAGTTCTCCTGTGGCAACTGTGGAACATGACAATTATTTCTCCTGTGGGCCAGGATGATTAGTTCTCCCGTGGCAACTGTGAAACAAAATGATTAGTTCTCCTGTGGGCCAGGATGATTAGTTCTCCCATGGCGACTTTAGGGCGGGATGATTCATTCTCCTGTGGGCCGGGATGATTATTTCTCCCATGGTGACTTTGGGGCAGGATGATTCGTTCTCCTGTGGACAAGATGATTAGTTCTCCTGTCGAGGCATCTTACCCATGCAGTCTGGGACTCATGGGAAGTACCTCTCATATGATCAATGAGCAGGGAAATGGGGTTAGGGACCATAGTAGTACTATCGATGGACGCATCAATGTATCTACCGTACTCCCTATGCTAGGATGACCTCCATTGATCTGGGATCAGTATGAGTGGTTTGAGACACTCTCTTGTGATATTGATCTGGGATCAATAAAACTGACTTCGGGCCAGTGAGAGTGATGTGACACACTCTCTTCAAATGAAACTGACTTCGGGTCAGTAGAGAATGGTATGAGACATTCTTGATCAATTCTTCTTCTTCATGGTTCAGCAAAGCATAGCTCAGCAGAGCAAAGCAGTGTAGGGCATTCATGGCAAAGATAGTACATTCAGACATATGGATCAGCGAATGGAGTTCTCCCTAGTTGAGAGGGAGTGTTAAAATTGGCAACTAGGGCCAAACTCCATGTGGGTCATCTTATTAATGGAAGTTGATATTTTTTTTGGATCCCTCTCATCGAGAGGTGTAGGATTGATTTAAAGATCATTCGATTCCGATAAGTATTCATGGAGATATGAATTTATTTGTGTTATGGGACAATTTGTCAAAGGTCGGCCAACAACCAAATAAACCCCACTTGTGCTCAACTTTTAGTATAAATAGAGGTGGCCTTCAAGTCATTTCAACACACTTGAGATCTCTTCCTCTCTACTTGTCTTTGGGTTTTAGTAGGAGGAGAGATCCTAAGGGATAATGCTGCCCTAATCTAGAGGGTAGAAGCTGGAACTGCCGATAAAAGTCAGAACTATCGGGAAAAGCCGAAACTGTTGGGAAACGTCGGAACTGCTGGGAACTGCCGGAACTACCGGGAAAAGCCAAAACTGCAAGAATTGCCAAAACTGTCGGAATTTCCAAAACTGTTGGAATAGTTGGAATAGCCGGAATTACCGGGAATAGCCGGAATTGCCGGAAATAGCCAGAATTGCTCGAAACTGCCGGGAATAGCCGGAATTGCCGGAACTACTGGAACAGCCAGGAAAGCTGACGTAGAGGTATGCGGGGAAAAGCTGGGATTGCCAAAATTACCAGAACTACCAGGAATAGCCGAAATAGCCGGAATTTCCAGAACTGCAACGAATAGTCAGAATAGTCGGAATTGCTGGAATTGCCGGGAATAGCCGAAATTGCCAGATTGTCAGGAACCGTTGGAACTGTCGGGAAAAGCAGGAACTGCCAGGAATAGCGGGAACTGTCAGGAAAGCTGACATAGAGGGCAGAAGCCGGAACTGCTAGAACTGTCGGGAAAAGTCGGAACTACTGGAACTGCCGGGAATAGCCGGAATTGCCGGAACTCCCGGAACTCTCAAAACTCCTGGGAATAGTCAGAATTGTCGGAACTGCTGAGAATAGCTGAAATTGCTGGAACAGCTAGAGCATCTGTCTCCGAAGGAGAGCAACATGCAAGGGAAAACTAACAAACATTGGGACAGTTGTATGGTACTTTGCAGCAAATACATCAAGCATGCAATGTTACAGCTAGCATGCAAGGGACAACTAGCATGCAACAACAAGCATGCAAAGGACAACAAGCAT
This sequence comes from Pinus taeda, assembly GCA_000404065.3. Taxonomy (NCBI): domain Eukaryota; kingdom Viridiplantae; phylum Streptophyta; class Pinopsida; order Pinales; family Pinaceae; genus Pinus; species Pinus taeda. The sequence goes on from APFE030571035.1 coordinate 186,352, forward strand.
GCTAGGGACAACAATCAAGCAAGATGCACCCAACACATAGGTCAGTATGGCAACATGGTGTAGCAATGGCACATAATGCAGTACAATGATGGGTAGAGTCATGATTAATGAAGCATGCTGAGATGCAACATAGTGATGATGGGTGTAGCATGGTGCAGCATGATGACGAAATGCAACACAATGATAGGTGAAGCAGTCACCTTGGAGAATCACTTGAAGCAACAGGTCTTCAACTGATCTCATGTATCATCTTCTTAGAGATGATCTATGCTCTTATCTAGATAAGTCAAAGTGTTGACTTCTGTTGTAAACGTACTATCTCTCTCTCTGTTGAACTATTGAAGAACATATAAGAAGAATTGACCAAGGGTTTCCCCACAATGGGGTTTGTCCCTAGTTAGCGCCACATCTTGTGTTCTCTTGTCTTGGATTGTCTTCTACGATTTATGTTTATGTTCTATCTGCAGTTTACTTTAATGCTGATGTGATTGCCAATCTGGAAAAGATATTGAGCTAACTGTGAAAATTGAAATAAATTGTTCTAAGCATAGAACATACCTAAAATTTAACACCAAAGCTCTACTAAATTTAACTACACTTGAAAAGAAATTGATTTTTATTTCTCATACATTTTGTATGAGATTTAGTCAAAATATTGCACTTATTCCACTTGTAACATAATAACTAAAAACATGTCACTTTTCCATATTCTTACATGCAACCTTTCAAATTCCTTACATGCAACTCTTCAAATTATTTGCATGCAAATAGGCATAGATCGAATACATCCATATTATCATACTACAATACTATCCCATAAAAAAAATTAACAAATTTCCATCAAACAATTACCATACTTTTACATTTTTTTCAAACAACTACTATACTATGACATTTGCATGTAATCATTTCTTCAAACACTTTACATGCAAACTAATATAGCAAACTATTTGAATACAAGTAAGCATACATAAACTACAAAAATACTATTACACATCAATATTATCCCCAACCACAAACAACATACTCATTGGGGCATTTTATCAAACAATTTGTATGCAATTAATCATTGAACCATTTAAGCATTTCATCAAACACTTTGCATGCAAACTAATATAGTGAATGATTCAATGCATATTTCTTAAACTGTAGTAGTACAAGTTATGGAAAATGAACCATATGATAAGTGGTATTTTCCCTCACTATGATTCAAGTTTCAACTTCTGAGATTTCATAGATGAAAAGCTATAACAAAAATACCAACACAATCCTATTTGGTGCACAATTCTAGGAGTATCCAGAAAGCTAGACTTCCACAGGTCATATCTCCTAAAATAGAGCGAATAAATGTCTGAAATTTTATCACAATATCAGTGGGATTTCCCCTCATTTTGGAAAAAATTTCAGCTCTTGAGAGTGCCTAGAAGAAAATTTATAAAATGTCAGTGTGACCTGTTTGAGGCCTAATTTTAGGAGCATTCAGAAGGCCCGACTCCCTCTACTCATATCTCCTAAAATATTGTGACCCAATATCTGAAATTTCTACCACATAATAAGTGGTATGTCCCCTCAATGTGGACAATTTTTCAGCTTCTAAAATCCTACAGAAGATTAGTTATTGCAGAAATTCCAACATGACCTGTTTAAAGGTGCATTCGGGAAGGTCATCTTCCTTAGATCATAATTCCTAAAGTATTGTGAACCGATATCTGAAATTTTTACCACATTATCAGTGGGATTTACCTTCAATATGGACAAATTTTCACTTTCTAATATGCCAAAGAATAAAATTTATAACAGATATGACAGAAAGGTCTAAAATTTAACCTTTGTTCTTCATTTCATCTATGATAGAGCCCATCCAGTGCAAGTGTTTGAACTTGGAAGCTCTGGTACCACTCTGTAACACCCTCCAAGGTAAATTAAATTATAAACAACATAATAGGAACAAAAATACAATAAACATATCAACCATCAAAATACATATATACATCAATACATTTGCACATGAAAATCAAGGGAATGAATTTTTCATTAATAAATGCAATGAACCAATCGGTGATGGGACTACCACGTTCCACCCAACCATAGATTGGCCAAGCCAAGTATCTCTTTAGCCAATCACCCCTATGCCATATTCCAAGCATGAATGTAGGATTCATAGAACATATCAAAAACAACAATCAATGTGGATGCCACCGGAGTTCTCCTCCTACACCGTGAGGAATTTAAGTGCCTCCTAGTCTCTCAGGCTTTACTGTGCATCCATAGTTTGATCTAGGGATCACTAGGCCCTACACCGAGACATACTCTCTAGGATTTACCGTGCATTCCATCCCGGAATCACTAGGCCCAACGGAGAGAAAATCCACCTCTTTTCTTTACTGTATATCCCGCCATTCACCAACAAGGATTCTTAGGCTCACCGAGGCACACAATCTGGCTTTACCGAAACCCACAATCTGGTTCAGGGGTTACTAGGCCAGTGGCTTCATGCATCCTCAGTTTGGTTTAGGGACCACTACCACCATGTGTTTGTCAACTCAGAGATCCACCCCACTCAACTTCGAATCCAATCCGGCCATCCCCCACAAAACACATGAGAGAACCCATCTCATCAAAGCTATTAGGAAATGGCAAGGCTAGGCTGAAAATACCGTCACACTTGGAAAAACCCATGCCATGGTAGAAAAGAAACACATGAAATCCCATGCATGCCAAATCTAGCAAGGAAAATACACATGCAAGTTAATACTTGCAATGAAGCCTGTTGTAGCTGCTTGATCCTGGCTTTCCCTACTTGATCTTTGCTTCCTCTTGCCTTCTTTACTTTTCTTGCTCCAATGCCAAAGCGCTCCAAGAAAACTCTGTGTCCAAGAGTATGAGAGAGAGAGAGAATAATGAGAGAGCTCCAAAACAGAACTGACCAAGTCTTGCCCACTGATCCTCAAAAGCCTTTTTATTAATGGGGCCTCTATTTTCTTCATTTTCCATCTTTTTCCTTCCATTTCCTCCTCACATGCAACATGTGACCTTTCACCTTCCTTTTCTCCTAATTTCCATTATTTTCATAAATAAATGTCCCAAAAATGTCAATTTTCCTCTTTAATGCCTTAGTCATTGCCTTTGCCAATTTCCTTAGCCATAAACAACCAAATGAACACCCCCTAGGATGTCTTGCCCACCATTCAGCTTGAAATACGTGTCCCATCATCCGTGGTATTTATATATTTTTACATGGAATTTTCACCAAGGTTGTTACAAGAACCTATATTGCCTTTAGATGTCCCATTACAATTAAGTTTAAGGAATCTACGGGGAGGAGGGTTCCAGTGGTTTGAAGGACTAGAAGATAAACTTCTTGGAGGCAAATGTTGGAATTCAGAGGCACAACAAAACAAACAAAATAACACACAGCTGAATATCAAGCACATAAACACAAGAATTAACGTGGTTCACCCAACCAATCTGGGCTACGTCCACCAAACATAGGCATCAGGAGTTTATTAATCAAATTGGAGATTACATCAAGAAATTCTCATAAAACCTCTCACACTCTTAGAAAACCATCCGAATGATTGCCTGTTATATAGCATAGAGAATCTAACAGCCTGATAACTCCCTCACATCAAATATAGGAGGCATTAACTCCCTCCCAACAACCTGGAGCTAATCTAGGAACTGAATCCCTATTGTTGTCATCCTTCAGAAATTTTTGCCTATTTGACGAAAATAGAAAATCTCAACAAGAGTGCCAAAATTTCCTTCACTCTCCAAAACATGAAACTCATAATAGACCTATAAAACCTTTGCAAAATCATCATCATCATCATCATGAATCCAACACACTACTCCAACAATTCAACCATCAATTCTTGCACTAGGTCATGAACACCACTAGTATATGAACAAGCATCAACCATATCAATGCCATCATATAACAATCATGAGTGTGACATAGTAAGGTTGACATAAATGCCAACAAAATCAACTCAATGAAAACTCACCCAACTACAACTATATGACAATGATGGAACCCAAACATACACTAGGATACATATGGATGACATTAATGCTAACATGAGCCAACTTCCATCATGAACCAATTCCAACATCAGCTAGCTAGAACCATGCACACCATAATGCCAAAAATCTCCTCCTTTGGCATTGATGGAAACCATACAAAAACTCCAAAAAATATCCTCTATCACTTTCCCTTTCATTTCAATGGAAAAGGGTCAACCCCATATGATATGGCAATAAGAACTAAAGGAAAAACATAAGGAATCATCATACTAAGGGTTGGACTCTCAAACAACATAAAATTATTGTAAAATACAAGGTACATGGTTGTAATAATAAGCATGAAACAACCCATACATAGTTGGTCCATGTTTCATGTCATCTCTATACATGGTTGAACCAATGATCATATTTTATGCATGGTTGCACATGTTTTCAACCAACTTGTCAGTGAAACCCAAATCATATATGTAGCTAAAAACACACCTTTTACTAATCATGAAAATATATATAGAGCTACTACAATAACATGAGAAAAACGAGGTGAAAGAGACAAAAGAATTAATCATGAATCTCCATAACATGAATTTCTCCCCAAAAGTTCAATATACCTCCAATAGACAAGTTGATATTGTGGACCTAAAAGTGCATGAGTGTCAAATGAACTCATTAAGTGTTGTTGCAATAACTTGTACTCATAAAAATATCACACTGATACCATACGCTCCCCCTAAGTATATGCAACTCTCATCAACTTTTCATTCCTCTATGAGTATGCAAGGAATAATCATGAACTGCAGGGGGGGATGCTTGATCTAAAATGGATCTAACATAGACTTTTAATTCTATGAATTTTCCTCACAGAGGAAAAATGAAAGTCAAAGGATTCTCTTGGGAATAGTCTCATTGCGTAGATCGTTTCAATCTGAATCTTTTGCAATTTGAATGGGTGAAAATGGACTCTAGATGAAGGAGTTATTGCAAAAATAAGTTTGCCCATTATCCTTAGAAAAAAGAGGCAAATCCTTATTAAAATGGGCTTAAGGCTTTATATGCAAATATCACATCTCAATGTTAAAGTGCGGAGCAACAATCCTTAAGGATCCCCGATTAGCGATCTCTGACATATCGCAATCAGAGAAAAGCTTACATATGATATCAAAACCCTTAGGTAGGTCGATTGGCAATATGTCGATGTTGCAACGTGCGACAAAGTGATTGGTGATGGAGCAATGTGGAGGCGGACCCGAAATATTATATTCCATAGCCTAAACCCTTATCGAATACGTAAGATGTATCAGATTGGAGCGTTGAAGGGATAAAGGCTTGGTGGGAGGACAATGCGACATGTGATTATGTGCGATATGCGATAGCGTTGATTGCCAATCGTGAATCGAATTGCAACAATACAAAGGGTCATTGACATATACGACGTGCGATTACGATTAGTGATCAAGGCACAGACCCGATAAGTTTATTAACACGATTTTATAGATTTTGAAATCTGGATTTTTGGATTTTCAATGTATTTTCACGTTATCTCTATGTATTAGAATTTTGTTTCGTTTTCAGGAATTTTTCTGAAGAAAGACCGCTTGTTTATTTTCATTGTGAAATGGTCCCTATTCCTACAACATTTGGTTCCACATTGTAATGGGGTGTTTCACAAAACCAAAGAAACCAAAACCAAATTCGGCAAAAGAAAGCAAAAATGATGTTTTTGAAGAACTTTTCTTTTTCAAGAAGCAAAAAAAACAAATTTTCAAAAGCACTCAAATTCCCACCAAAGACTCAAAGACCGAGAAAATCACAAGGAAACTTTGCAAGTTATCAATTCAACATGAATGAAAACTTAAACAAAATAGGTGTTTCAACTTGCACTAAATGATCCAAAAGCAACAACAAGAGCTTTGATAAAACTGATCAAGAAATTAGGAAAGACACACTTTCAAATTCATCAACAAATAACTTTTGAAAAGTAAGAAAAAGTGTATGGTGACAAAAATGGCGGGAAGCAAAGCAAGCAGACCAATAATGAAGTTTGACACAAATATCACTAACAATCTACTATCTCGGAAGACCAGAACAATCAAGAACCTCTATAAGAAGCCTTTTGTGTTCAAACACAAATCATAAAAGTCACCTAAAGAAAAACGAGGCCACAAATTCTTCAAAGTAGGAGAGAATTTAAAACACTAAGCTCACTGAACAATTAAAATCTGAAAACAAAGACTGACCACTCAGAAACCACACATGCCAAGAAACAAATCTTTCTGGACATAAAGATTTGAAAAAATCATGCAAAAAATTCTATATGCGACTATGTCCCTACACAGGTGTGTGTACATGCGCTTCTGCGAAAAGAAACTTGTGTATACACGGTTTCAGTTCACAAAAACAAGCGTGTGTATGCTTCTATAAACAGACAAAGGTGCGTATATGAAATTTTACAAGAAAAATAAAAAATGAGGCCTGATGAAAAAGATCAGACTTGAAGTTTGAGTTCCTATAGGAGCAGGCAATACAGTCACATCAAGCCAACTAAGAACTAGGCCCTGATTGGCACTAAATAACCCAAACTAGGAATAACAAGATTGTTATCCCTAGTTGAGTCGACAATTCTATTGAGGGAATAAGTCCCCTAGGGCTTTGGGTCAGAACCCTAGCAGAGTAGGAGTAATCTACAGCAAGAAACAAGCATTCAACTCAAGCAACATGCTTAAACAAACTAACTATATGAGGATGAACATACCCAGATGTCCTTCATTTGGGTAGTTCCAGCCAGGGTTCAAACCCTCTACAACTCCTAATGATCTTTGAACCTGTAAATCAGCCAATTTGAATAGACATAGCAGCATATAGATAAAGCATTGTAGTGAAATCAACTTTATATCATATAAGTAGATGGTTAGTTATACATCAAAATAGTCATTCACATATAAACCATAACAATAACATCAGATGCATAAACAAAGTTGATATCAGGAACAAGACAATGTTCCTTTTTATTGTAGAAAACTATAATAAAAACATGGAAAGAGTTCACCTAAGTCTTCCTCTTCTAGCTCTAAGCGGAACCGTCTTGCAGGTCCGTCTAGTCCCAGTCTTCAAAAACCTCCTTCCATAACCAATACCATGATATCTCCAAGCATGTGAGAGAATATCAACACTCAAGGAAACAAGGGTTTCCTAAACTTGGGGAAGTGCTTGCAGCACAGGGATTCTTCAGACTTGATCAGGGGATAATCTTAGTATAGTAATTCTATCCTTTCTCTCCTTCTTAAGGCCTTCCCATTGAAGTCTTTTTATACTTCTCCCAAATTAGTTTTTTAGTTGGGAAACAGTTGGGAACAGTTGGGCCATGAGAACTAATAGGTAATCAATAGGTAAAACCCGTGATCTCTGCCCATAATTAAGGAAATTTTTTTTTTTTAAGCATTTTAACACATATACGCGGGTTGGGTATAAACTGACCCACGTGTACACGCTTTTAACACAGGGAAAAGTAGCATACATGGAGTAAAACAATATTTTTAAAATATTTGGACCAAGTCTGGAAGGAGGGGTTGCCCTAGGCCATAAACCAAGCATCACAAATACAAAGGGTGATATTGGAGCTATAACAGATGCCCCCTAATATATGAGGTCAGAAGGGGTACATGATGGCCGATATGTATTAAGTATATGGAAAGGAAACCTGTCAAAAATTAAGAAGGACTTCACCAGATTTCAACCTATTAAGCCAGCAAAAGAAGATTAGAAAGAAACAACTGTTTGAGGTGGGCATACCCATGCTCAGAGAAAGTAAAGCATGTCTACATATCAAGTACAAGGGGATCCACTATGCATACAAGTATAAAGAACTGAAAGTACATAATGGATCATCTGATCATGATCAAACAAGTACATGTCTGAATATCACATATAATAAGATGATCAATGATGCTGAAAGATGAAGCTGATCACTGATGTCAAAAACTGATCCCAATAGTACCAAATGAACATGATGGAATAAGATGATACTACATCGCAACTTGGATGCCAGCATATAGGATGTCGCTATGAAGGACTACAACATATAATGTGGAATGGTGTCAACTAGCAGCAATAGGAGCAACAAACATGTGAACCAAAGAATGTTGATGCAACCCGAGGTCTTCACCGACTGCCATGGTACATTTCTACACAATGGGAATAAATGATCTGAAGTCGACCATGTGAGAAATCGTTTGATTACCGGTCATTGATGTATACCATTAAAAAATGCAAGACTACTCACTGATAATGATAATGAGAGTCAAGGTACCTAGTACAATCTAACAAGTGCGAATAGATGAGCTGAAGTCAGACACCTGGAAGAATCTATCAATTAGGAGACAATGATGGTTTCCCACTGTCTATAGCAAAGGCTCTGCCACTGATGACTGCAAACCACAAGGACTACCAAATGGACTCTAGATCTTTGCCCCAGAGAAATGAGTCGTAGTCGATAGGAAAAGATCCATGAGAAGGAAGGAATTAAAGCATCCTTCATCAATCTAGCGCGAGTGTAACCCGTAGGCCAATAATGTGGAGGGAATCGGATGAAAAAAGATGTAGTAGCCCGACCGAAGCACGTTTCCGGTGTACAAGAGATGTAGCTAGTGCATGATAGAAACCCTCTGAACCAACCAATAATGAAAGCTGACACAGAGGCGAGGAATCCACCAATAGGGTCAAATGGAAACCAAGGCACTACACAAATCCCAATGTGTCATAATGAAAGCTGATGTCGAACATAAGGGAAACCACTCAGTCAAAGGCCCATGATATTGATCGATGTTGAGCACAAGGTGACCTATCAATAATGAAAATAGGGCTAGGGTACAGCTCTAGGCCTATCCTCAGAGCTATATGTCTTCGTCAATAAGGACAAGACTTGCTAGTAAGAAGTCAATGGAGACCTTCTCAAACCGGCATGAGTAAAGGACCAATATAATTGATGTGATGACAAACAAGACACTAACAACCAGGGATGGCCGACTAAAAAATAGGTCAAAGACACCGCAGAGAGGCCGACTCAAGCTTACTTCCCTTGAACAAAAGCATGACTCAATGATGACTATGTGGCAGCATATGATAACTCTGTATAAGTTCACCATGTAGGAGGTACGGACGAACTCTCCATATGATTGGAAGAGATAACCAATCAGAGGAGAACTTATTCAATAAGAAGGTTAAGGCATACCTAAGTCAAACTAAATCCCACCCAAATGGAGGAGAGACTTTCTTTTGAGTTATTTGTTCAAGGGCAACACGACTGACTCTAGCTGCCAACAATATATGGAAATTTTGTCCCGTTCCCGCTCTTTTTGGAATATGTAATTTTTTGTCTTTTTTATTTAAGATAGAAAAAGAATAAAAGAATGCTATAATACAGTGGAAAGAATGAGTGTCAGTGAAATAGATGATCTAGTTCCTGGGATGGGAACATTCCTATGCTCAATGCTAGGGGGAAAAATTGGTCAATGTTGGAAATAATACTGAGAGGGGGGGGGTGAATCAGTATTATCACTTCAATAATACTTTTTCATTTCCATATTCAGATTCATATATGCTACTTCCACAACTTCTTATGATTCAATTAGTTGATCCTTAATGAGTGCATTAGAACATTATCAACCATATTAACAGTAAACAAGTGCAGTTAAATAGAACGTTCTCACACACATAAGCCACACACATGAACCACCATGATATAAGTGGAAACCCAATGTGGAGAAAACCACCTGCTGCAAGTCATCTCAATCTTCTTCTTAATAAGAAAATCCTTTTACAATATTTCTGTACTGGTGCAGTCTTATACTAGTACGCAGGCTTCTAGCTGTAGAGAGCTACAACCCCCATAGTTCTTGTACTAGCTGATCCATTTACTAGTACGCAGGCTGCTACCTGCTACAATGCTCCAAAGATTTCAACTGCTACTGTAAGGGAGCTACCACCCTCTTAGCTCTTGTACTAGCTAGGATACTAGTACATAGGCACCTGCCTACAATCTTCTCTCCTTCGGGTACCACGTTTCATTAATTTTCATACTCGATACACCTGAAGCACAACACATAATCTGAAAGGCCACGTTTCATCCAATTTTCATACTAGGCCCATTAACATCAAATAATCAACAAGTACATATGAATCACCCAATCTCCTTTTATAATCAACCAAGGAATCAATCAATAACTTTTTAGAATCCAGTAACCAGAACAACAATACCAGTAATCTAAACCCAGAATTCTTCAGCAATAGATAAAAGGCAGCCAACAAATATTTCAAGAAAAGTCCACAACTTCACCAATAGAAACCTGCGAATATTCGCAGCCCTTCTGTGTCTAAACTGTGCAGATCCGCAACTGATCCTTCTGCTGTTCTGCGTACCTCCGCACTACTACTTCTGTTGTACTGCGTACCTATTCGCAGATCTGCACCTGCACTGTCTGCCTGACAACGTACCTCCGCACCTGTTCCTTCTGCTCCTCTGCGTACCTCTGCACCTGTGCCTTCTGATGGGCTACGTACCTCTGCACCTGCGCCTTTTGCTACGTTGCGTACCTCCGCACCTGCGCCTTCTGATGCGCTGCGTACCTCTGCACCTGCACTGTGGATCACCTGCGGACCTCCGAATAGAGCCAATTTATCAGTCCTCCAATGTGCCACAGTCAGTCAGATCCACAGATCTGTTCATGCGCCCGAGAGATCATGATCTATTAATAGATTCGCCTTCAATTTTACCTTGATTTAGATCTAGCCTTTAGAACTGATTACCCAAAATTTCAGATCTAGATCACCTTAAGATATTCAACCATGAGTCTCACCTCCAAATGATCTCTTTCCCCTTTTTATAGTCTAAGCCTTTCTCAAACCATGGACCAAAACCATTGAGAAACAATACCAAGGATCCAATACTTGGGTTCAACACTTTTGGATGCAATACCATGGACCAAAACCATAGGATCAAACATGTCGGACTAGATACCATGGATCACCATAGGATTTCCCACGTGCGTGCGCTTTTCTCTATATGGAAGTGTGTGTACTGGGGTCCGCACCTTCTGTTCGGATAACTTGCAGATATGACCACACTTTCTGAATGGCGTACCTGCAGGTCTGCACCTTTTGAATGGTGTACCTGCGATCCACTTATTTTCTTCCATTTTGAGAGGTTGATCATCAATCTTTGCTACTGTCCTGTTGCACTATGATCTGCCACCTGTATGAGTTGCCATCAAGGACAACACTTGTCTCATAATGCCAACAATCTCCCCCTTTGGACTTGATGGCAAAGCTAACTTGTCATACTAAGGACTATCGTTTGATTCCTTTGCACTGTCATGTATTCTATCACATCTGATATCTCTTCTTGTAGATTCATCTGATTATATATATATGAGATGTTCTTCTATGAGTGGGTTGCCATCAAGTACAACACATGCATCATAATGCCAACAATCTCCC
>APFE030571035.1:219402-248197 GCA_000404065.3 Pinus taeda
AATCTTGTACTAGCCGATCCATTTACTAGTACGTAGGCTGCTACCTGCTACAATGCTCCAAAGATTTCAACTGCTACTGGAAGGGAGCTACCACCCCCTTAGCTCTTGTACTAGCTAAGATACTAGTACGTAGGCGTCAGCCTACAATCTTCTTTCCTTCGGGTACCACGTTTCATTAATTCTCATACTAGATACACCTGAAGCACAACACATAATCTGAAAGGCCACGTTTCATCCAATTTTCATACTGGGCCCATTAACATCAAATAATCAACAAGTACATATGAATCACCCAATCTCCTTTTATAATCAACCAAGGAACCAATCAATAACTTTTCAAAATCCAGTAACCAGAATAGTAATACCAGTAATCTAAACCCAAAATTCTTCAGCAATAGATAAAAGGCAGCCAACAAATATTTCAAGAAAAGTCCGCAACTTCACCAATAGAAACCTGCGAATATCTGCAGCCCTTCTGTATCTAAACTACACAGATCCGCAACTGATCCTTCTACTGTTCTGCGTACCTCCGCACTACTACTTCTGTTGTACTGCGTACCTATTCGCAGATCCGCACCTGCACTGTCTACCTGAAAGCGTACCTCCACACATGTTCCTTCTGTTCCTCTGCGTACCTCCGCACCTGTGTCTTCTGATGGGCTGTGTACCACCGCACCTACGCCTTCTACTGCGTTGCATACCTCCGCACCTGCGCCTTCTGATGCGCTGTGTACCTCCGCACCTGCGCTGTGGATCGCCTGTGAACCTCCGAATAGAGCCAATTTATCAGTCCTCCAATGTGCCACAGTCAGTCAGATCCACAAATCTGTTCATGCACCCGAGAGATCATGATCTATCAATAGATTCACCTTCAATTTTACCTTGATTTAGATCTAGCCTTTAGAACCGATTACCCAAAATTTCATATCTAGATCACCTTAAAATATTCAACCATGAGTCTCACCTCCAAATGATCTCTTTCCCCTTTTTATAGTCTAAGCCTTTCTCAAACCATGGACCAAAACCATTGAGAAACAGTACCAAGGATCCAATACTTGGGTTCAACACTTTTGGATGCAATACCACGGACCAAAACCATAGGATCAAACATGTCGGACTAGATACCATGGATCACCATATGATTTCCCACGTGCGTGCGCTTTTCTCTGTATGGAAGTGTGTGTACTGGGGTTCGCACCTTTTGTTCGGATAACCTGTGGATATGACTGCAATTTCTTAATGGCGTACCTGCGGGTCCGCACCTTTTGAACGATGTACCTGCGATCCCCTTATTTTCTTCCATTCTGAGAGGGTGATCATCAATCTTTGCTACTGGCCTATTGCACTATGATCTGTCACGTGTATGAGTTGTCATCAAGGACAACACTTGTCTCATAATGCCAACAATCTCCCCCTTTGGACTTGATGGCAAAGCTAACTTGTCATACGAAAGACTATCGTTTGATTCCTTTGCACTGTCATGTATTCTATCACATCTGATATCTCTTCTTATAGATTCATCTGATTATATATAGGTGAGATGTTCTTCTATGAGTGGGTTGCCATCAAGTACAACACATGCATCATAATGCCAAAAGTCAAGGACACTCAAAGGGATGCTCCTTCCACAGGTCTGACAATGTGTCAAGTTGCAGAAGCTAAGGGATTGTAAGTTTGAATTTGCAAAAGACATGGTCAAAAAGTGGCTTAAACACGAGTCCAAGTGAAGCTAGCTCAAGGCCAAAAGGTGCAAATAGTCAAAATTCAATGTAATAGTACAACTCAACACAAAGGAGCCTCTTGGGTATAAGGCCAGAACAAAGCAAAGAAGTAAAGCGGAATGAGTCTCCAATTCACAAGTCATGGTGGGACTAGAGAAGACTCCCAAGCCTACTCAATAAAATAGCATGGGCAACCAATGTCAGTGAGGTGCTAACTACGATGCCCATGTAAAGGATGGCTCTACCATAACGAAAAAAAATGGTTTCCCTAACCTATATGCTACTGAATAAACGACACCTGCCTTGACGGGTCAGCAGTCATGGAACTGATGTGAAATTTTTGAAGAAGCGTCCAAAATGTCATGAAAAAACAACCTATTCTTGACAATCCAAGCTCACAAGTTAAAAGATTCATGAGACGAAAAAAATCAAGTTTTGAAAAAATATGACATTTTCAATGCTTATAAAATGAATTTTTGACTCACCATTTGTACCATTTGTGTTGAGAGCAAAAGCTGTGGAGAAAAAGAGAAAACTTACCCCCCAAAGAATTGGACTGCTCAAATTGGATCAAAATCATCAGGTAACCCCCAATTCTAGATTGCATTAATTTATGATTGTTTTTAGAAATTTTAATTGAGATTTGACTGTAGGAATTTATGTTAAAAATTTCAACGCGGCGTATACACGGGTTGGATATTATAAACCTGCATACATGCAGGCCCTACACGCGACTGTGTACGAAAGGGACCCACATATACAGGATTTGAAACTTAAACACAAAAAATCTAACGGTTGGAACTTAATTTTCTTTCAGGATGATAATCACATGGAGAGAGAGGGAGCATACTACCATTGATAATGAAGTTATGAATGATCAACACTCCTTGGATGCATTGAGGGGATGCGGCTTATTGAAAATTTTCAAAATGCCAAATATGAAGGCCAACACCTGCTTTCTTGAAATGTTAATCCACTATTGGAGTATCGAAGATGATGCTTTTATGATTGATCAAATGCCTTTGAGGATAGAGGTAGAAGATATTTACTTTATCACTGGTCCCTCCCCGAGAGGAGAAGTTGTACATTCGACTAGCCGGACATGAAGCATTCTTTCAGTGGATGAATACATACATATATATTGTCCGGGGCATCCAGAGAAAATTGGAAGCCAGATTCCAATAAAACATGTAGCGAGCTTGTCCCTAAGGATCTTACTGTTCACCATAGCCAGGATAAACGGATCAGCCTCATTGCACCAAGCATCACGACTATCCATGAGCTTGGTCGTGGAGTGTCTCACTACTATTTTTTATTGGTGCACACCTCTTCTTACCAATATGAAGAGCTAGTTGTCCTCCATTCAGAAAGGACAGACCAAAAATGTTGGATATGGGACCATTTTGTGCTTCTTCTTCCTCAAGAAGGTTCTAGGGCTACGTCCTAGAGTGTCAGTTTCTATCAGTAGCCCTCGAGATCCTCGGATGGGAAGGTGGGCCGACCTGATGAAACACCTTGGAGGTGGGGATGTGCTGAGGACTGCATTCAATGATGAGTTCTTCTCCTAGTGGGAACAACAAATCATCACTGTGGACGACTATCCCTATGCTAGCATGGATTTCAAAGGAGATCTAGACTTGGTGCTGCCATAAAACGCCACATGGGGAGAGATAGGTAACAATTTTTTTAAAGTTTTATCAATTTTAAGATTTTTTTTTTTTTATGCTTTTTAAATATGAAAATGAACTTAAAATATTTTTTATGGGATTAAAATACTGATATAATGATCATGTTCCAGATGTAGGTCTGGTACAACCAAATGGATTTCCGCAGCACAGGCATCGCGGAAGAGGTGCCGAAGAGGTGGCTGCAGAGACAGAGAGGGTCTTATACGCAGTCCAAAGAAACTTGGTGAGGTTGACTCACCTGGTATCGATGGTGGCCGTATCAGACCTACCTGAGGAGATGCAGCGCCGCATGGTAGGAGTACCACGAGACTGGGTTTGCATTCTTTGGCTTGTGGCCAATGCAGTGATCACATTCTTAGCCGCTCATCCAGGGCCAGGTCATAGATAGAATGGACATGATTATGGGCATTTAGTCCCGATTTTGTATATTATTTTTGAAACACTTTATGTACACACATGCGGTTTTTATGACATATATATACAGTTCCAGATTTTTGATGTTTGTTTTTATCTTGATGAATGAATGATATGCCAATCTAATGCTTGATTAGCGATAGAATCCGCTAATGAATTGTCAGATCATGGAATGAGCAAATAAGTAATAAAAAAAAATGATCTTTGCAACACCCTCACTCTCAAAAATTGGCAATATAAATAAGGATCCTGAACTCGATAAATGTTATTCAATTGTGACACTACCAGCTATGAGTCAAGATACATACCAACGAATCAATTCCATAAGAAATAGCTTCAGATAGTAAATTAATGACGACAGTATATTCGGCAATATTATTTGACATAGAATCAATACATACTCCCCTTGACACCATCAACTAACCAGATGGATAATAATCACCCAAGTTGTGGAAGCCAGATTCCAAGTGTGCCGACTAGCACCATCGGTGAATCCAAAATAGACCAAGTCATCCATCAACACCTGCCAAAGTAGACCAAAAGGTGTTGATATCACAAAAACTCCCGATAATATATGTATAAAAATACAAAATATAGAAAGAAGCCATTGCTCAGCCATAACCTAAGCAAAGTAACTCTTGAGGTAGAGCCCATTTCGGGGCTCCGCCAACTTGTTCCTCGAGATGTTATATAGTCATTGAGCCAATCAATATATTACCTTCAGCAGATAATTGTGTTAGAGCCAAAGGAACCGTACAAACATTACTAGTAGGCAGACTAGAGGACCTAGATTCGACTTCATGCAAAGGAGGAAAAAAATATGAACGATGATGTAAATCTTCCAATGGTCGATCTACAATTGTCATTACTTCAAATATTTCTTCGTCAGATGGAAAAATGTACCTAAGCAATCCAAAGCGAAAGTGGAGTCTAGGGTCTAAGTAGGAGCCACATCACCATCTAACTCCTTTTCCAAAGAAGGACTGGTAGAGTTATCGATAGATTCAAATATAAGCTCTGCTACAGACATAGGAGATTTTATTCCACCCACCTTCACATCAGCTGATGTGGTCACAGATGAAGGTAAGGTCCTAGGATTCGAAAAGCAATGAGTTCGAACAAACTATTTCTGTAAAGGCTCCTTGGAGGATGAAATTGTATCGATTATAGTTGTAAGAGGGGGAAGATCAAATACACCCATTAAGGAAGAATACATCCCAACTCCTAAATTCTCTATAGGTTGATGAAGATTATCCACCATTGGTATGGTAGAAACTGGAGTTGCACGATGATCACCTGGAGAATAATCCAACTAATCAACCTTAACAATCCTCCCCTCGTGAGGAAAACAAGGGATACAAAACAGAGTCGAAACTACGGTATCCATTTCATAAATCCAATTCCATCCTAAAAGGAGATTGTAATTGAGGTTGACATCAATGATTTCTACTTCGAAATTAACGACCTTTCCCCAAACACATATAAGAAAGGCCGGGATAATCTCGTGTGTCCTAAGAGAATGACCTTCAAATGTTGTCAAGAGAGTGGGTGAAGGAATAGATGCAGGTGATCCAATTGCCTTCCAACATGACATAGACATGACACATGTGGAAGCTCCCTCATCCATAACTGTCTGAAAAATATTGGTTTTCCAATAAGTAGAATTTATCCTGAAAATCATTTGATGAGGAAGTCTCTTTTTGAAATTTTGCATATCAAAAGTGAGAGCTAAAGAATTTTTTCGATCAAATACCCTGATTTCTGAAAGAAAAGCACTTCATTGAGTAGGACATGACTGGAGTACCTCTAAAGCAAACATAGCATAAGGACTTTGAGCTAGATCCTCGACAATGGAGTAGTTCTAGGCTGCCCTAGCATTAGGGTTGATAGTCGCGTGCTTGGCGGAACCTTTCGGTCTGAGGTATAGACTCGATAGAGGGTCGCTCAATATGAAGTGGATCCATAGTTCCGGGAACAGATTTATCCTTAGATGTTTCTGCTTCACCATAATCCCATGATCGTGTAGCCACATTGACATTAGAACTTATCATGAAAACATTTGAGGAATTATTCCCCTCCTGGTTGCCCCTTGCAGAGGTACTAAGGTTAGAGTCCACGCCAGCAAGCAACTGTTGCCCTTGGGGGAAAGGGTTAGTTAAGACAACTTGGGAGCTAGAAGACCCTTGCTACACTAACAATGGCTAACGATCTTGAATTTTCAGGCAGAGATGAGTCAAATGATCTCCAATGCATAACTTGCATGGAAATTTAACTTTTTTCTTAGACTCTTTTCCACCCTCACCAACACTATTGTCGGGCTTGTTCGCATTACCCTTCCTATCTTGATTCTTATTTTTACCTCATCCCTTCTTCTTCCCATCAGAATTTTGATTTAGTTTGGGGTTAGAAGCCTGAATGGTGTTTACGGAAGAATGTTGAGAAGGTGTAGGAGTAGACAGTGCAGCCTGATTGGAAGAAGCAGTTTTTAAAGACAACTACTACAATTGGCTTAGAAGGTTCACTGCATTCACATCAATCAATCCAACAATACCATCAGCATGTGGGCCTGGCTTCAGTTTGGCTATATCAATCGTGGATCTAGGAGCATCAAGCAAGATCTTCTGAAGAGTTCCAGGCTAAGAATATATCAATTCTAACTACTGGATGTGAAAGATAGCCTACTCTTCGGAATAAACTCTGGACATAGAAACATCCTTGGAGATCTCGGGTTGTAATGATTTTAAAAACCATTCGAGACGAAATTTAGGTGGAATTTCAGCTTTAATGAGCCTCTTTCTCCGTCTCCATTCCTGGATATGATCTGAAATGTGAGCAGCCGTGTCCTAATGAAAGTTGTCCAGAAGTTCGGTTCTGTCTTTGTAATGGACAAGCAACTCAAAATGATTTAAGAAAATGTTAGCCAAATTGGTGAAAGACATAAAGGTGCTCCCTAGCAACTCTATATACCACTTAGCCACATTCCCAGTTAAAGTGCGCTAAAATAGTCTCAACCTAATCGAATCATCGATTACGGAGTTAGATGAGCACCATAAATGGAACATGGTTACATGGTCACCCAGGGCTTCACCACTCTTCCCTTTGAATTTTGGAATATCCGATGGAAGTTTGGTTGGGACTTGAGGCCAAGTCGATATTGTATCTGATTAGATCATTTGTCAACTTAGTCAATTCTAGCAGATTAAGAGTGGCCAAAAAAGGAAGTCTCGAAGGACCTTGGGGATTCCACCCAGGTTGGGCGGGGTTCCCAAAAGTCTGAAAAGAATGACCTAGATTTTGAAAGGCACCAAGTTGCTCGAAGTAACTGGTAGAACCTACTGAACCAAAAGGTGACCCTTGTGGTTGAGAAAAACTTGGAGTTTGACAAACTCCAGCCAAAAAACCTTTGTAACCAGCAAATTTTCCCCCTAACGAATTATTGTAAGGAGCTGACAGCCCCTGGTAAGGGTTCCTGGCATTAGCTAAGGGTGGAAAACTTTGAAATGAATTGATTGAGGAATACGACACATTCCTTTGTTGGCCAAAAAACTGATTCCCAGTTCCTATCCCACTAATTGCAGGGTTTGTCCAACTTTGAAAAGGATTAGTACCTTGACCTGTGAAAGGAAAAAGAATAGACCCTGCCATCGGATTGGAATGTGGTATATGACCACTTCCAAAGGGGAACCCTGAAAAAAGTTGATCCACTCATCATCGACGTGGAGGCAGTTAATGGTACACTTAATGGAACTGAAGGAATACCATGAGAGGGCATTCCAAAAGGGAAGAATCCAAAACTGGATGCACTGGCTTGAGAGCTTCCACTCATTGATGGAATGGAAGTAGACCTAAATAAGGACGTGCTAGTTGTAGACCCAAATAATGATGTAGAGGGGATGGAAATAGTTCCTCCCCCTTGCACTGACATGGGAGTCTGCATACTCGCAGCACTCGTTGTGGATGTCATGCTTCCAATAGTGGTCATTGAATGTATAGATGTGCATGGACCTGGGCTTGAAGGCCTGTGAGTCGGAGTTCCAATGTATAATAATACGTCTAGATGATTAGAAGGGAGAGGAAATTTCAGAGCCGCAATCAACTCTGAGAGATTTTCTACCTCAATATTATCTTTTGACTGGAAGAGCACTCGAGAAAGAACTGGTGTGTTCCTCTCTAGCTCTATAGTAGTATCGGGTGTATCTTGTACACTAATGCCCCCAAGCGGAGGATCAATCTCCAATGCCTTGGCTGCCACTGGTTGAAAACCACTGGCAGAATCGCCCCTACGCCTTCTAGGAGAATTCTTTGGACTCACAGGTGAAAGCCCATGAAGTCTATAGGACCGTCTAAGTGATCGGTCAGCCACTTTGAATTATTTTAATAAGATCTACTTAAAGACTCAAGAAAATTGAAAGCTAGGCTGACTAGGAGCACAAAACACACACTAAAAATGTCCCTAAAGAATTCAGTAGTCAAACAACTTCCTATTATTTCCGCTCTGGGTGATTAGGACTGGAAACCAAAATACAAGAAAGTGAATAAAAAGGGCCCTCCAAAAATAGACTGGGGTAATTATGCCCCAGGTCTACTAGCGAAGGTATCAAAGGTAGTTACGGTGACCTCCAAACAACAGCCTTTGCTAGTGCAAGCCCCTAAGCTTCGCAAGGGTGCCCTCTAGAAGTACCATTGAACGTGATGCAACATCAACCTCATGTGCCACGAGATTCCCCTCTGCAGCCACCTATGCAGATCCCTAGGATTGGTAACTAAAGACACCAACTCGTTTTAGAAGCTGGGCAGAACAGTCGTGAGGTAAGATCCGACAAGTAAGAGAGGGGGTACCTCTCATCCTTATCTTCACAAACCCTCATGCTTAACTCCCACTCATGGAGCTTTCCCAGTCTCCCTAACGCTATTGGATTTCACTCTTTATTCAGACTTCTATGTTGTACAATTTAGAGTGGCCTTGGAGAGTTTACTCTCCTGTCACCTAATCCAAGGCCCTAAATAAACCTAAAACTTGTTGGTGTATCTAATTGACAGTATAAAAAGTTCTAGTTTATTTTATTAAGTGCTTGATTTTAAGTGGTTGTTCTTTTAAGTCAAGGGACAATTATGGAAATAAAACCAATGGTGTTTTTTATGACGCAAAAGAAATTAATGAAAAAATAACTTATATGCAATGCACTTGTTTGTTCTTCATGAAAAGCAACTTCTACTTGGGTTCTAAGAAACTTCTATAAAGCAAAACCGTCTTCCTTTTCTTTTCTTATCACAGACTTCACACTCACAAAAACTAAGAAAATATCGATGCTTTAATAATGCAAAGCTACCCTAATGCAAGGTGTACATGATAATGCAAAATTATAGATTACTTTAAGAAGAGATGAAAGCAATTGTTTAAAACTTTTTAATAAGCCAACTTAAATGTTTGAAGAGAATGCAAGTTTTACATACAAATTTTCCTCAAATATGCAAGGCAAATCTCGAAAAATCACAAAACCAGAGAAACCAAAACCAAATTCGTCAAAAGAAAGAAAAAACAATGGTTTAGAAAAACTTTTATTTTTCAAGAAGTAATAAAAACAACTTTTCAAAAGCACTCAAACTACCACCAAAGACTCAAAGACTGAAAGAAAATCTCAAGGAAACTTTGCAAGTTATGAATTCAACACGAATGAAAACTTGAACAAAATAGGTGTTTCAACTTGCACTAAACAATCCAAAAGCAGCAAAAAGAGCTTTGAGAAAACTAATCAAGAAATCAGGAAAGGCACACTTTCAAATTCATCAACAAAAAACTTTCGAAAAGCAAGAAAAAGTGTATGGCCACAAAAATGATGGGAAGCAAAGCAAGTAGACCAATAATGAAGTTTGATACAAAGATCACTAACAATCTTCTGTCTCGGAAGACTAGAAAAATCAAGAACCTTTATAAGAATCCTTGTGTGTTCAAACACAAATCATAAAACTCACTCAAAAGCAAACCAAGGCCACAAATTTTTCAAAGCAGGAGAGAATTTAAAATAGTAAGCTCACTGAACAATTAAAATCTAAAAATAGAGACTGACCACTCAGAAACCACACAGGCCAAGAAACAAATCTTTTTGGACATAAATATTTGAAAAAATCATGCAAAAAATTGCACATGTGATTGTGTCCCTACACAGGTGCATGTACATGTGCTTCTGCCAAAAGAAACTCGCGTATACGCCGTTTCAGTTCACAGAAACAAGCATGTGTATGCTTCTGTAAATAGACAAAGGTGTGTATACGAAGTTTTACAAGAAAAATAAAAAAATGAGGCCTGATGAAAAAGATCAAACTTGAAGTCTGAGTTCCTTCAGGAGAAAGCAATACTGTCATAGCAAGCAAACTAAGAACTGAGCCTTGATTGGCATTAAATAACTCAAACTAGGAATAACAAGATTGTTATCCCCAGTTGAGTCAACAATTCTATTGAGGGAATAAATCCCCTAGGGCTTTGGGTCAGAACCCTAGCAGAGCAGGAGTAATCTATAGTAAGAAACAAGCATTCAACTCAGGCAACATGCTTAAACAAACTAACTATGCAAGCATGAACATACCCAGATGTCCTTCGTTTGGGTAGTTCCAGCTAGGGTTCAAACCCTCTGCAACTCCTAATTATCTTTGAACCTGTAAATCAACCAATTTGAATACACATAGCCGCATATAGATAAAGAATTGTAGTGAAATCAACTTTATATCATATAAGTAGATGGTTAGTTTTACATCAAAATAGTCATTCACATATAAACCATAACAATAACATCAGATGCATAAACAAAGTTGATATTAGGAGCAAGACAACATTTATTTTTATTTTAGAAAACTATAACAAAAACATGGAAAGAGTTCACCTAAGTCTTCTTCTTCTGGCTCCAAGCCGAACCATCCTCCAGGTACGTCCAGTCCCAGTCTTCAACAACCTCCTTCCATAACCAATGCCATGATATCTGCAAGCATGTGAGAGAATATCAACACTCAAGGAAACAATGGTTTCCTGAACGTGGGGAAGTGCTTGAAGCATAGGGATTCTTTAGACTTCATAAAGGGATAATCTCAGTATAGTAATTCTATCCTTTCTTTCCTTCTTAGGGCCTTCCCATTGAAGTCTTTTTATACTTCTCCCAAATTAGTTTTTTAGTTGGGAAACAGTTGGGAATAGTTGGGCCATGGGCACTAACAGGTAATCAATAGGTAAAACTCATTATCTCCGCCCATAATTAAGGAAATTTAATTTTTTTAAGTGTTTTAACACATATATGCGGGTTGGGTATAGACTGACCCGCATGTACATGCTTTTAACACAGGAAAAAGTAGTGTACAGTGAGTAAAACATTGTTTTTAAAATGTTTGGACCAATTCTGGAAGGAAGGGTTTCCCTAGGCCATAAACCAAGCATCACAAATACAAAGGGTGATATTTGGAGCTATAACAAAGAGCCAAGAGCCAAGAGCCGAGAGCCAAGAGACAGAAAGCCAAACAACCAGGGATAAAGATGGCATTCTAAGCCCACTGGCTCATTTGTAAATCATTGGAGTTAAGTGTAGCACTTGTAAAAGAATTAAAGCCATAATCCCAAAGAGCCTAATCGAGTTGATTAGATCTCAAGGAGATGTAGCCCAAGATATCAGGGTGAACTTCATACTATATTTTTGTCTCATGTGTTTGCTTATTTTGCATTGTATTTATTGTTATGTGTGTTTTACATCAACATAATCAAATGTACATAATAACTTGAATAGTCTAGAAACAAACACAAGCATACACCTCTTTCAAGTTATTTTATTTCCGCAAATTATCAATCATAAGCTAGATCTTGGGAATATATAAGCTTTGGAGTGGGATAGGTTCTTGTAAGTTTGACAAGAAGCCTTTAGGTCCCCATTTTAGATAAGGTGTTATCAAAGCATCAGGTTGATTAATGCCACCTTCAAAGAAGGTGGTATCAGAGCCCAAGTTATACCAGAGTAGGTGGTATCATGATGCTTGATTGATCAAAGCAGGATGCTTGATTGAAAGATCAATCTATTTTCTTGGTTGACTTGAAAGGTGTTTGATTGTTTGTAAACTAACTATTGTTTGAGTTTGTAGAGATGAAGGGAAACCTATTGATAGCTATGTCCAGGAGAGGACAAGAAGGAAGAAGGGCTGAAGGCATTCTTCTTATACCAAAGGACCTCAAAGCAATCCTTGAAGCACAAGAGGTTTGTTGCAAAGGGTTGCTTGAATAAACTCTTTGTTAATCTTGTTTGAAGTTCTTTTGTTCATTTCAATAATGACAACTTCTACAAGTGAGTCCTCAAATTCTTCTTTCTTCACAAGATTCTTTAATGAAGACACGAAGCAAGACTTGTTCACCATGATGGATATGGTGAGGGAAATGTATGAGGATGGAAGGAAGAGCATCATACTTAGAGAGCAGTTGAATTCCATGAAGGAAGAGAAGCAGTTTCTTTCTGAAAAATTGTAGGAAATGGAGAGACAACTTCATATTGAAAATATGAACTTGGAAAGGATGCATGAGTTGAAGACACAGCTCTTTGTTGCAAAGGAGCTTTGATCAAGTATCAGCTTGAAGAAGAGGTAAATAGTTCCAGTTTGTCTTCAATTTCCTCTAAGAATGTTTATGTTGGTTCTTTTGAAAAACATACTAGGGGCATAGGGTCCAAGTTAATGTCCAAGATGGGCTATGAAGGAAAAGGCTTGGGAAAACATGCACAAGGTATTGTTGAGCTAATAATGGTTGAGGAAAGGCCTAAGTATTTGGGTATTGGCTATGGATAGTCTTATGGAGAAAGTTCCAAAGCTACCATGAAGGCCATTGAAACAATTCCAAGAAGGAGTTTCATTTCATGTCTTCTACCTCAAGAGTGTGAAGATTGTATTCTTGGGGAATGCAATAGTGTGAAGCATAATTTGCAGAAAGAAAGTGCATATTAGCATACACTTGAACCAGAGAGTTGCGAAAACTCTAAAACCTTTGAAGAGGTTGATGGTGTTCCAAAGGGAGCTACTTCTTCGTTCAATTCACCTCCTCATGAAGGTAACAAAGGTGAAAGAGAAAGGTATAAATCTGGTTCTAATCATATTCATTTTGATTATGCAAAAGCATGATAAATTTCCATATAAGAATGGGAAAAGAATTGCATGTTCCTTTTGTGGTTTGGTTAACCATAATGTTCCTAGATGTTGGAAGAGAATGGCCACATACAGGAAACGTTTGAACGAAAGGGAGCAAGAAGCCAAAGGTCCACTAGACAAGGCAAGTCATGCTTTCAAGAAGATGCACATGCATTGCACTTATTGCCAAAAGCAAGGACATATTTTTGCAAAATGTTGGGCTCTGAATCCAACAATGCTTCCACGAAACTTGAAGAAGGTGGAAAGAGAGAATGGTAGGAATGGAAAGAAATATTCCATGAATGATGTGTTTCAGGATGATTCACATGTTGATGTTGATGTGCAGACAAAGGAAGAACCTTTGAAATGGATTGGTAAGAAATGGTTAGAGTTCTTATCCAATTAAGGTTGCATGTCTATTGATATAATGCATCTATTTTCATTTGTTTGTTAATGAGATGCAAGTTGCAGGATTCTACCAAGAATGTGAATGGAAACGTTGAGTAGGAGACTCACTTTATTGCTGCAACATTATATTCATTTCAGCTTCGAAAGTACATTGTGGTTAAGCAAAAGTTGAAAGATCAAATGCATGCATAAGCATGATATGCATGACCATAGGGATGTTGATGATTTCCTTGCATTTGAACATGTATGTGTAATTAACTTGAAGGGTTGATGCTTTGTTTTTAAACATGCATGTAATGCAATACTGACTTGAGAAAAGTTGATTTGGTCTCCAAGATGGAGATAATGATGAAGTGTTTCATCTTTGGAAAAGAATCCTAGTTATTTTTCTACATGCTTGACTTGAAGGGTCAATTTTTTTAAAGGCATGTTTTGTTGACTTGTTATCTAGTCAATCATTTGTATACAGATGTAAAGACATGGAGGTAATTCACAAGATGTGAAAATCTGTTTCTTTTGTTTAAACAAGAGTTTAGGCCATCCAGTTGTTGTTTGTAATCCTATTGTTATTAACAGTTGTTGTTGACAATATTTCAAATAGGTACAAATGAAAATTTTGTGAAGCAGAAGTAACTTCACATTGGTTTGAGCCACCTTGGATCAATGATCAAGGTAGAGAAGTTCAAACTATCTTCTGTGACCTTCTCAGCAAGAGTTCTGCATGAAGTCAAGGAGGAAGACATTTCTTCCCAGGATGACAAGCACATCCAGGAAGGGAGTGTTCAAAGGCTTTGGTTCAGAGGCACTATGCAAGGCAAGTGTATGGAGGCTAAAAGAAAAAGGTGAGGTACTCTCATTTACTGTTCAGATCAGTATGTCAGTCTTATGGAGTCCAAAAGCTTTTTAGTGGGAAGGCGTGATCCAAAATGGATCTAACATAGACTTCGAAGTCTGATTTTTCCTCAAAGAGGAAAAATTAAAGTAAAAGGATGCCCTTGGTAATAGTCTCATTGCGTAGATATTTTCAATCTAAATCAACTACAATTTGAATGGGAAAAAATGGACTCTAGATGAAGGAGTTATCACAAAATGAAGTTTGCCCACTATCCTTAGAAAAATTAGGCAAATCCTTATTAAAAGGGGCTTAAGGCTTTATATGCAAATATCACATCACAATGTTAAAGGGAAAAGTAGCAGTCCTTAAGGATCCCTGATTAGCGATCTCTGACATAGCACAATCAGAGAAAGGCTTACATATGATATCAGAACCCCTGGGTAGGCTGATTGGCGATATGCCGATGTTGCGATGTGCAACAAAGTGATCAGTGATGGAGGGATGTGGAGGCAGACCCAAAATATTATATTCCACATCCTAAACCCTTATCGGATCCGTAAGATGTATTGGATTAGAGCGTTGAAGAGATAAAGGCTTGGCAGGAGGACAATGCGACATGTGATTATGCAATTGTACAATATGCGATAGCACCGATCAGTGATTGGTGAATCACATTGCAACAATACAAAGGGCCGTTGACATATACAACATGCCATTACGATTAGCGATCAAGGAATGGACTCGATAATTTTATAAACGCGATTTTATAAATTTTTAAATTTGTATTTTTGGATTTTCAATGTATTTTCACATTATCTCTGTGTATTAGAATTTCGTTCCATTTTCACGAATTTGTCCAATGAAAGGCCACCTGTTTCTTTTCATTGTGAAATGGTCCCTATTCCTATAGTGTTTGGTTCCACATTGTAATGGGGAGTTTTTGTAACAATGATGCATTATGTAATATGCAGAGCCACAAAGCCAGCAAGCCAGATGGCCAGTCGCAGAGCTAGAGAGCTAGAGAGCTAGAGGGCCTGTTGAAGAAACAAAGAGGAAGAGGAATGATTACACACAGAGAAACGGATAGGAAGTCACAAAGCTAGAAGGATGCCTCAAAAAAGCCAGAGAGCATGATTGATAGGAGGATTTTTGGAGTCGCTTGGGGGTCGCAAGGAACCAGAGAGCTCAATTGATAGAGAGTCACTTGGAGGTTGAGTGAACCCAGAAGCTCATGATAGCCAGAGCTAAAAGACTTAGTTGAGAGCCAGAGCCAAGAGTCGAGAGCTAGAACCGAGAGCCAAGAGTCGATAGCTAAAGCCGAGAGCCAGAGCCAAGAGCCAAGAGCCGAGAGCCAAGAGTCGAGAGCTAGAGCCGAGAGCCAAGAGTTGAGAGCCAGAGCCGAGAGCCAAGAGCCGAGAGCCAGAGCCGAGAGCCAAAGCCGAGAGCCAGAGCCGAGAGCCAAGATCCAAGAGCCGAGAGCTGAGAGCCAGAAATCCAAATAGTCGGGGATAAATATGGCATTCTAAGCCCATTGCTTCATTTGTAAACCAATGGAGTTAAGTGTAGCACTTGTAAACGAATTGAAGCCATAATCCCAAAGAGCCTAATCGATTTGATTAGAGCTCAAGAAGATGTAGCCCAAGATATTAGGGTGAACTCCATATTATATTGTTGTGTCATGTGTTTTCTTATTTGCTACATTGTATTTACTATTATGTGTGTTTTACAACAGCATAAGAAAATGTACATAATCACTTGAACATTGTAAAAACAAACACAAGCATACACCTCTTTCAAGTTCTTTTATTTCCACAAATTATCAATCATAAGCTAGATCTTGGGAATATATAATCTTTGGAGTGGGAGAGGTTCTTGTAAGTTTGACAAGAAGCTTTTAGGTCCCCATTTCAGATCAATGTTCTTCACGACTTGAAGAGTTATTTCTCCTTCTTTCTCCACAAGGTTTTTGGATGCTTCTTTTGCTCCTTCACTGGATTTATGCTAGGTCCTCTTATTTTTTTCTTGTTGTGCAATTTTTTCCTTGAATAATGGGGCAACAAATAGTCTCTTTCCATATGGTCAAATTTATGACATGTTAGTGTTGGACAGTTGGCATTGTGTGCATGGCTAGTGGCCTTGAGAAGGCATATACAGGTGTGTTGGCATTGGTGTCAACAGTTAGGCTGAGGAGTTGTGTTAGGAAGTTGGCTTGCTTAACAGCTGGTAGGAGTGTTGGCATTGATGTCAACCAAACAAGCTTGGTTGATTTTTGCAACAGATGTTGGTAGTGATGGCTTAGGAGGAGCCTTTTGGTAGTTGTAGGCTTCATGTAGAGAATCATCACAGTAGAAGGCTTATTGGAGAAGCCATCAAATGATGATTATAGTGAATTTTCGGGATGTAAGTCCATGGCTATTGCAGTCCTCATGCTAAGAACACATTGTGGGTGTGTTTCACAATTGTCTAAAGTGTTCAAGAGAAGAAAATTAGTAGTGATTTTGGAGCCATATTTTTAGGTATTAAGTGGGCTTAAAGGCTAATCAAACCATCTCCTTTGTAAATTTCTTGGGAGGATCTTTCCAATGATATGAAGAAGTCCAAAAATGGACTTATGGTTCAAAAGTTATGACCTATTGAATTTCAGTGGTTTAAAGACTTAAGCAAGGAGGAATACCACATATCAGAGCAGTAACAATCTACCATATCGACAATCGATGATCGAAAGGATAGTGATATAAAAAATTGCAAGTCAGAGGTGCAGTGATATCAAAGATTAGAGATCATAGGTCCCGCATATCCGAACCGTAGCAAGTCAGAGATCAGAGCATCAGACGACTCACAAATCAGAGTTAAGAGGTTCTAAGGTGCATAATACTGTGAGTGAAAATCGTCGATCAGCAATTAGCGATATCGGAAATTATAGGTCCTAGAAATAGACAATTAGAGCATCTAGGTGAATCACACATTGAATGTGAATCACAAATCAATGAATAGCGATATCGGCAATTATAGGTCCTGTCGAATCACAATAGGTGATTGGAGGATCAGTGGGACAACACAAATCAAGGGTCTCGGTGAATCACAATCGACAATTGCAGGATCAGTAGTGGAGCACAATAGCAATGTGAAATATGCAATTTGCAATATCGCATATCGGAGGTCCTAGCAGTGGACGCATAGTGGTGTATGAGAGATTGGCGATCGATAGTTTCATATATGGTAGCCATTCATATTCGCCTATCAACGAACACTGATTGAGACATTCTGTATTATAATGCTGGGATTTGAATCTCCAAGGTTAAATCATCGGGAGAGATGAAAATATTTTTACAAAGAAAATCACTGCATAACCAAGCATGGCGGTCCTCTTTCTCTCTCCTCCAGAGGGACATGTGGAGGTGTCTTATTGGCTCTGACAAGGACAAATGGCAACATCGAAGGAGATATAATGAGGACAAGTGGCAAGATCTGATTGGTTTTGATAAGGGACATGTGGCCTCTTACGTTAGCATGATTTCATAGTATGGAGGGACATGTGGTAGGCTATTTCGATGTTTATGGATGGCCTAATGGGCCATATTTGAGTGACACATGTCACTGGATAGAAGATGCCACGTGGCATGAGATGATGTCAATTTAGCAATTGGTGATCAGATGTTTCCAATGGTTGGCTCATGTGCCACAATCAAGTTTCACTGGGATGCGAGAGAGTAGGTGGTCACAAAGGCTGAAGGGAACCAATGGACAAGGCTTAACAAACGGTGCCCATCGCCTATCGGAAATCGGTGATTTTTGGTTGTTGGCATATGGGAAACAAGTGGAAATCCCTGATAAAAGGGCTTTGATGGTGTTAGCTCTTGGTTGTGAAACAAACAAGAGCTTTAACAAAGGAAAAGGGCCCCTGACAGGAGTCTAAAAGACTTAGCGCCTTAAGTCCAAGCCCCTGGTCACAACACCTAGTATTATGGTGGAGATATAACAAGGAGTTAATCAAAAGGGGCTTGAATATTGGAGGTTGGCAATCTGTAATTTGAAGTAATGTGCCACTATGGAGCTACAATGAAAAACTCTGACACAATAGTATAGAGGAGCATTGAAGGTGTATGGTTCAGCAGCTACAAGATTGAATGAGCACAGAGGAGTTGGTCTTGGGAATGTATGAGGACTATCACAGGTCACCTGGTCAAGGGCAAGGACCATGATCTTAATGAAAATAGTGTTGGGTCTGCCATGAGATGAGACATGCTTTTCTTGCGATATTATGCTCGTCTTAGTGAGTTAAGAGGATAGACAGATCATTAGAAAACTCTAAGACAAGGCTACAAGGATAATTGTCCACAGAAAGGTCACGCCTAGCTACAATGAAGCCATGTTGAAGTTTTGTCAAGCTATGTAAGCCTTGAATAGGCATGGAGAGTCTCAGTGATGGGAGAGATGCAACATAGAGAGGACTATCCATGGTTTTTGTAAGCAGGTGGATTGAGAATTAATTCTCAATATGGGGAAATAATTAGGTTCCCATTCTTAGTGAAAGCAGTGGTAGAGACCAAGACCAATGCAAACAATAGAGTGCAGGAATGAAACCTAGGAGCTCGATTGAGCATGGGGGAAAACAATATTGCTTCCATAGAGTCAAGATGAAAGAGCTCTGATTAAGTGCACTATTATGAGAGGCTAAGCTAGAGCCAATTATGTGTTTAAAGGCTGACAAGGCCTTAGTAGAAGAAAAGAGACCCTGAGAGAAACAACGTGTGTGTGCGGCTAAAGTTCCTATCATTTTTGTGTGGAAAGGCTGATAGTGCCTTAGCAGAAGAAAAGAGATCCCAAGAGCAACACTTTGTTTGTGAGGTTGTAGTTCTTGTGAGTTCTATGTGTAAAGGGCGATAGTTTCCTGTGTTGTGTGTAAGGCTGAAGTGCCTGTGCATTGTGTGCAAGGTTGAAGTTAACTGTGAGTTGATGTGAGTAAAGTCTGAAAACTAAGAATGTGTTGTGTAAAGAAAGGCCAAGAGCATACTGTGTGTTGTGAAAGAAGAAGGGTTGAGATCTGAGTGACTACTAATGTTGCGCAGATCAGTGGGCTGTTGAAGAGTGCTGCAGAGAGCTACAAAATGTAGTAGAGTGTGCTGAGATCAAAATCTGTTATCAAGCAGAGTTGCTGCCAAACTACAATGAACATTCAGTTCCTATTTGAGTGTGGATTGGTTTCTGCAAAATAGGAAGTTGGTACTTCCATCTCTAGTGGAGCTTGGGAAGGCTTGGGTGATGGTGCCTCCTGTATGTTGGTGCTTGCTAATATCTAAGGAGCTACAATTTGGTGCTTGCAACAAATCCATGAGGTCGGTGCCTCACATGGTTCTTCTGGAAAGCTAGACAAGTGTCTACAAACAAAGGGAGTTGGTGTTTCCTACTAGTCAGTGCTAGCAAACAATCAAAGGGAGTTGGTGCTTCTTGCGAGTGGGTGCTCACGAAATAGATTGATGTAATAAAGTAGGAGCTCTTATTTACATTAATAACAACAACAAGCTTTGTGGTTTTTTCCCAAAAGGGTTTCCACGTGAAAAACCTTGTGTCAAATGTGTGTGATGCTTATGGTTTATTTTCTTGCATGTTGATTTTATGATGTTGCCATATTATATATTGTTGTTGGTTATATGGATGAATGCCAAATTAAATAACAAAAGTAAATTGGCATAAATAAGTTAAAATTAGCCTTAATACTAATTCACCCCTCTCTCAGTATTAACATTCTTTCTAGTATTTGGTATCAGAGCCAAGTTCCTTTAGAAATAGCTTAATCACTAGAAGGTATATCAAAGGGAAACAATGGCTAATGGGGTTTCTCTAGTACTATAAGAATTTCCATTCTTAGATAGATCATGCCATAAGCGCTGGTATGAAATCTGGAAGGTTAGAATGGAATCTTACTTGATGTCCCTGGATGGTGATATATGGCTCTCTATTTTGAATGGAGAAAACAATGAGAAATCCAAGGAGGTCATCCTAAGAGGGTGTTGTAGTGGTTACAACCACCCTCCAAAATTTTGGCTTGCACCCAATTTTGGAGCCTCCCTTGAGAGTTTCACTTTATGACTGCACACACTCGGGTTCATTTTGTGAGCTTGTGTAAGTCTTTGGATCCGCCTCGCTTGTTCATTTCATCTAAGTTTTTGCATGTTGATGTCAAAGTCATACTTGTGACCATGTTTTGGTCATGCTCAAAGTCTTCACTTCATGTGTACTTGTTGTGTTCTCTATGAAAACATCTATCGCACTCACACACAGAGCCACATTCACTATCACGCAAGCATCATCACAGTTAACCAACAATCAATCACAAGTGTCATGCTTGTCACTTGTACCGTTAGTTAGTCATGTTGAACATGTGTGTCTAGATGGTTTGAGTAGTCTTGTCGTGAAGTCATGTAAGTGTGCGTTTGCAGGACCACATATGCATATTTCACTCGTCGTCATGTCATTTTTGTTGAAGTTCTAATGATCGAACTCCCCTCTAACAACCGGACCATCACCCTGCCATCAAGTCAATTGACTGTAACTGAGAGTAGTGCAAAAGCACCAAGCAAGTCAGTTCAAGTTGCACTACCTACAAGAAAATCAATCTGTCTCCATGTTGGTCAACCAGAGAGTTTGACCCGACAACCACCCTGAGACTCACTCCCTTAAAAAATTGTGCAGAGACTGTAGACCTTGACCACTTTGCTGACTGAGAAAATTGCGCAGACATGCCAGACAGACACTTAATGCCCATCCCTGTCTCCCTCCGGAAATTGCATAGTTTTTCTAGACAGGCCTCCTGACAGTCGACCCGCTGCTCACCAAGAAAATTGTGCAGTTTTCTTGAGAAATCTCTCTGCTACCCAACAGTCTGCTCAACTCAGAAAATGCACATAGGTGATCAGTAGGCCAGCCTCCCAGCATTATTGAATTTTTCCCTGGCAACAGCTCCCGATAGCAGACTACTAGTTCCCTTCAGGAATTGTGCAATTTTTGCTACCAAGCTCCAGCAGCTAACTGCCAGTTCTCCTCACAAATTGCACAGTTTTTTTTGCCAGTCACCCAGCAAAAAAAAACCAGTTCCCTCCAAGAATTGCATAGTCTTTTATACCAGCGTCTCAGTAGCCAGCTGCCAGTTCCCTCTAGGAATTTTGCATTTTTGGCTGCCAAGCTCCCACTTCCCGCTCATTTTGGAAACTGTATAGATTTTGTGTGCCCAACCTTTCTGCAACCCGAACTATTCCCCTAAAAAACTACACAGTTTTTTCCTCCAACCAAGACAGACCTTGTGGAAAGTCACTATCGATTCGGATTGCCCATATTTATCACCCAGTGACTCTTGTGTAGTTTTCATTAACAGTGTCTAGAGCCTCCATCTAGCCTCGCAACCTTGTTACCTCTCGCAGTCACCTGCATCTGAAATAATCATGTATCATGGTAGACTAGGATGTTTTTGGATTTGATGTCATCTGGTCATGACTAACTACAGGAATAGGTACACAAACAAACATGGCACGATGACGAATGGGATGAACGAAGGGAGCACATGCAGAAGGACAGGTCCACCAACATATGAACGAACGATGCATGCAAAGAGATGTGCTCATGAATGAATGATGCAAAGATGTGTTCGTGGACAGAAGAAAGAGAAAACATGCAAGATGTGCTCATGGATAAACGAATGGACACACATGCACCTTTCACGAATAGACGAACTTGTCAAGCCTTCCAACATACAAAAAAGGAGCATCGTGCAAAAGCAAAATCAAGCAAACCAACAACCATCGAAGACTCCCACACTTTCCCATGTAGAGGTGAAGCTATGACACACCATGAGGACATCCATCACCCAGCAGCACTATAGCTTGAGATGCACACCAACAACAACACGAATGTACCAGCACTGTCATGTCAAGTCATGTCATCCACATCCCTATTGTGGGCCATATTGTCTATCAATGTAATGTAATGTGGAAGTTCAAGAGACCCACTTGTTGTATAAATATTCAAGTAAATTTGAAGAGTCATGGAAGTCAAATAGTCATGAGGGTAGTTGAACAACCACATGGGTCAGTTTCACCCTTGGCTATAAATACCCCCTCATTTGTACATGCAAAGGACTTTTCACCTTAGCTCCTCCCACATAGCCAATGCCTTGCCTACGAGGTTAGTGATGTTTGTTGTAAAGATGTGTCTTGGAACTTTCTCTTAATTCAGAAGCCTGCTAATAGGCCAACATGTTTTCACATATGTTTCGTAGTTTGAGCGACCCAGCATCCTCGCTGAAGCACATGGAAGAGTGGCAGGAGGACACCATGCAGGAAGAGCAACCGTGCTGAAGATTTTGTGTGCAGGATTGTGGTGGCCAATAGTGCATAAGGATTCTAAGGCCTATTGCAGGGCATGTGACACTTGTCAAAGAATGGGAAGACTTTGCGAAGGGACGAACTACTCTTAAACCCACAGATTTTGTTGCAGGTATTTGAAAAATGGGTGATTGACTTTGTAGGTATGATACAACCACCAGGGAATATGACTAACACACCGTACATTATTACTGCAATGGAGTATTTGATGAGATGGGCAGAAGCATAGCCGGTCAAAGACTGTAGTGCTACAAAGTTCCTTTTTGAATTTGCCTTGAATCGGTTTGGTGTCCTAAGATATTTATGAGCAATAGGGGTACACATTTCTTAAATGAAACAATTGTCACGATGCTTGAAGAATTCCAAGTTTATTGTCAAAAGAGTATGCCCTATCATCCTCAATCTAATGGTATGGTTGAAGCATTCAACAAGATCTTGGAGAACGCACTGACGAAGGTCTGCAACACAAAAAGGAATGATTGGGATGTACACATACCAACAGTCCTATGGGCATACAGGACAGTGTAAAAAGTTGACTGGCCAAACTCTGTTCAGGTTGGTGTATGGGATAGAGGTTGAGATGCCCATGGAATATATTGTGTTGAGTCTGAGGATTGCAACATTGACTGATATGGTTGATCACAAGACTATAGAAGAGCGTCTCACGCAATTGCTTGAATTAGAAGAAGACCGATTTTAGCAGGATTTCACTAACAGGTGCAAAAGGAGTGCGAGAAGCCCTAGCACGATCGACATATTAAGTTGCTCACCTTCAAGGTGGATGATTTAGTGTTACTTTATGATAGTAAATTCATGAAATTTCTTGGAAATTTTCAAATGAATTAGCTAGGACCATATGTAGTCAAGGAAATTACAGATGGTGGCATAGTTCAACTCGTGAAGTCGAATGGGGACTTGTTTATGGGAATAGTAAATCAAAGTCAATTGAAGTCACATAAAGGGGATCCTTCCCCTTCATAATGACTACATGATGGTGGGATATTCCTAGTACTCTAAGCAGTTGCAAGGATGTATGGGACTATAAAATACACTTCTCAACAAGTGGAAAAATCAAGTAAGGGGGTTGTGCGAGAGAAGCAAGAAGCGTGTCGGGAGAAGCTGTGCTAAGAGGGTTGCACCATGGAGATTGGTGCCATGCATCAAGGTCACAAAATAGTCGTAGGATGCACTATATATGATTGGATGGCAAAAATTTCATTAGAAGGAGTGTGTAAGATATATTTATGGTGCAAATCTTCGGGAATCTGCTACCAAAGATGCATTTATGATAGAAATTTTGAGGGAATGGTCAGATTTGAATTTAAAATTGCCTATAAATCTGGCATGTTGCCCCATATTAGAACACTTTGCTTTCTAAAAATCACTTGTGAGCTTTATTTCCTTAATTTTATGAACATATTTGATTGGGAAGAACTTTTTAAGCACCTAGGGTTAGCTAACATGTCTAAAACTTTACATAAGGCCTTCTTGGACATAATCACGCCCACTAAACCTGTAGAAGCCACAAGTTTTGAATCTACAACCCCTGAAGTCATATAGGAAATGGAAGAAAAACCATTTATACCTACAGTGCTAAGTTCACCTAGGCCTAAGTCATATGCTGCCAAGAAGAAACAAAAGAAACTATAGAAAGTTTTGGTGCACCAATTTCTGACAAGAAACCCCTAAGAGATTCGGTGAAAGGGGAAAATGGATAAGTCCAATCAACTGCATGGACCCCTGGATCTTTATGAAGAAGAGCTTCATGGAGGAATTGAGGAAATG
The DNA here is from genome assembly GCA_000404065.3 of Pinus taeda. Lineage (NCBI taxonomy): Eukaryota > Viridiplantae > Streptophyta > Pinopsida > Pinales > Pinaceae > Pinus > Pinus taeda. The sequence goes on from APFE030571035.1 coordinate 243,776, forward strand.
GAAGCTGATGAGGGTGAGTCTATGACTCAGCTCCCGAAGTATATCCCACCATGACAAGGTAAAGTGAAGGTACTGAAAGATCCAGATACTGCCAAGTTTATGGTTTCTACACCACTGCTACAGGAGAAGGTGGTATTTGAAGATGTGCTCTTAGGGTGCATCTCTATGCTAAAAATGGAAGATTAGGATGTGGAAGATCATGATAAATTCCCCTAGTTGGTGTCAAATAAGTTTTTGGTGAAGATTTCTTATGAGGAGACCTAGATAACACATCTAGAGCTAATGAAATGGGTTGTGGGAATTGAAAAAGAAGGATTGTTGAATATGTTGTACGTGTTGCATTTTAGCAAAAAAACCATCCACAAAGTCTATGTTCGATAATTACTTACCTTGGTGCATGATGGGTGTCTCTGGTTGGGAGAACCAATCCCTATTACATATATGATTATCCATCAAATCACTATGTTGGCCCATCAAGGAGTGGATCTAGCAGAGGCGTTTGGAGGTAAAACCAAAGAAAACCAACTCGCAGACTATATGAAGAGTGAGTTCAGCTTGGTGAACAAGTTGCATTGATATTCCATCTACTCCATTACAGACAAGGCAGTGTAATTTTCTACACAAATCTTTGCCTGCAAGATCATGTGGAAATGTTGCATGGACGAGGATTCAGTGCTGGTAATTTCACTAGCTATGTAATTTGCTAAGGGTGTGCAGTATGAATGGGCGCAATATCTCTGCAAGGATTTTTTGGCAAACTAACAGGAGGCCCAAGATGAAGGAAATGAATTTCACTATGCTTGGCTTCTACTATTGATTGTGCTAGTCACGTGGAAGCTACCAAAAGGCAGTTAGTTCCCTCCACAAGAACCTGAATTACCAGAAGCCACGAAGTTTGCTTCACTATGGGTGACAAAGGACCCTACGTGTTTCATGGATACTAAAATGTTTTAGGTGTTGGTCGATGTTGAGTAGTAAAAAGGGTCTTTTTAACCTCTATTTACCCTACATTAATTATCAATCTAGGTATGATTTGTTATCTCAAGTGTACTTAGTTTGAGGCGGTCACTTGTCAAGAGTAATGCTCATAGTATAGTGCTTTTACAAAAGTAAATAAATGTTGGAAACAAACTCTAAATGTAATAGCAAGAAATTGAAATGCTTTGTAGTTAAATCATTCATTTAAGAAACTGTAACACTCATTAGTCAAGGATGCAGTAATGATAACTCTTTCCTTTGTAAACCGATGCAAATGAAAAGAAATCAAAGAGAAGATCTCCAATCTGGGAACCAGACAAAAATAGTCAATGTTCACTACAGTTGCAGATCATTTTGTTCACACCAAATCAATTACTGGAAATTATAATTCAATTAACAAAAAATGGAACAACAACTTATCTATTGAAAAGATCGAATAATAAAGCTTTAACTTACAGGAATGAATTAATCAGAAATCATAATCTAAAGGAATTGAGCAGCAATCTTTAACTAGGAAATGATTTGAATAGCAAGCCAAGAATGGAACAGAAAGCTTAAGTAAGTCTACAAAATATTGAACAACGAACTAAATCAAATGTAACCACATAGTGAACTGAATCAAATGTTAACACACAGTGAATCTATAACGATGGAATCAGTAATCCGAGTTTAGCATAATAAATATTAACCACGGTTATAAAGGAACCGCAATTGCAGTTGCTATGGAATGGTAACCCAAATGAACAACAACAACAATTAGAGGTAAACCATAGCTAATTAAACAACAGTACCGATCTGTAAATGAACAACAATGTTATTCTGTAAACAAATAGTAATGTCAATCTATAAAGCAACAACAATGTTACACAGTAATGTCAATCTGTAAAGGAGCAACAATGTGATTTAATTTCAAAATGAAAAACATAACATTTTAGTTGCAAATGATAACCTTACTATTCAAATACGAATTAAATATAACAGAGCCAGTAAATGAAATGACAAGGAACAACAGATTACTGAATGAAGCAAGTAAAAGAAATTAAAGCACAAACGACTTGGAATTGGAAAATAATGGTACAGAAAATAATTGGCAATTACATACCTTTTCTAATGCTCAACACATCCCCCTGCTTACCCTTTTTCATGCCCTCATGAAACCATTGTAATTGACATGCAAGGTAGTTAGGGAATAGGTTGGAGAAGGATTCTCAGTCGGTGATCTACAACCATGATTCCTAGCTAAGATTTCAAAAATATGCCCTGTCTGACCTTCAAGAAATTCATATAAGGCTCTATACCCTAGTGCAGGATACTAAATGACTGGACTTCAGAACCTACAACCTAACCAAGATGGGCCTTCTCTCAAGATGAGTTCACCATAGATAACCAAGCGGTCAGCAGCTAGCTTAAAATTCTCATAATTGAATGGCTCTCTGTTTTGGATATTCTGATTAGAAGTTTGGTATCGGAATTTGGCTACTACTATGGCAAGGTATTTGATGGTTAAGAAGTGTTCTAGCCCTTTCCGGATGACTTCTGTGTGAATAGCTCCCAATGTCTAGATTACACCTTGAGTTCTCATTAAGCTCCTATGTTTATTCCATAATTGCAATGGGTCTCTAGGTTCACCCCTTACCCACAGATCTAACCCATTATCCTGTCTTTGAAAGACATTGTAGGCTTTAAGCCACTTTATATGATTAACACCAAAAGAAATAAATGCTTGAAGCTGGACATCACCCACAAAAGGGCTAGGGTTCTGTTCTGTTTCTCCATCTAACACAAGATTGTGCAAATAAAATTCACATAACAATCACTAAACTTTCACCCCGTAATTCTTACAACAGTTTATGAAATCATCAATGGTTTTTATCTCTATAGGCACTCATGCCTTGACAGCCTTAATTTTCAATTATAAATATCTTTCCATAAAAAACAAAGCATAGTTTTTGGCGGATGCCCTACATGCTAGAACATCAGTATACAGAGAACATAAGGTATCCATTTGATTTATAACTGTGTCTAGTCTATGGATTACCTTTTTAGCTCTTTCCTTTGCCTTTCGCCATCCATCGAAGGCATGGCTTTCCCATGCATTGATGTTCTTTAGCTGCTATTGTAACTTCTGATATTTTTCTTGAGGAATAGTTTCCTCTGTGAGTTTCTCTATCATTTGTTGGGATTGTGCCCAATCTTTTTGTAGAGTTACTATCCTCGGGTCATTATCCATCATGACAATTTTGGGCTAAATATCTACTTGGATCTCCTTATTATGACATCTAATTTTTATGGTTTGAGTTTCCTTCTTATAGACTATCTGGTCTGTTTGGACTTCCTTATCACAGGCCAGTGTGTTGTCCATTTGTGCTTCTACATTTGCAACAGCCAAATGTTATTCCTTGCAATTCTGAATAATAGGATTGACTTGAGTCCTCTTGGTCTTTTTCTTATGGGGTTTTTCCTGGGTGGTTACACGCTTTTCCCCAGAGGTTCCTTTTGAGTTCTTCCCCATTTTTAAGACTCTTATTTGTTGTTGAAGTTGCTTAATTACGTTAAGCAATCTTTGTTATTACTTTCACAATTTTTTAACTTCATCTGCTTTTTTAGAAGGAACAACCATTTCTTTTCTCAGTCCTGGGCTTTGTACTTTAGGTATTTTACCTTCGCCTTGGCCAATTCCCATGTTTCCTTCTTGGAACACCTCCTCAGTGTTCTATTGATCAGGCTTTTCAGGGGTAGAAACCCTATTTTGTTTTGTTGTCTCTTGGGTAGCTTCTTTTTCTACCTCTTCTTCATCATGCAATTCTTTGGGTGTATTCTAACTAGGAACAAATTGTTCTTATTCCTCCTCCTTGTCACTCTTTCCCCCAGATACACTCTTATCATGAGCAAAATGCTCCTCTTATTCTTCCTCCTCATCACACATTTCCTCAGATGCACTTTTATCATGAGTAGAGTGCTCCTGCGGCCCTTCTTCAGTATGGGGGTTGAGTGGGCTATGAGGTTGGACATACTCACCCATATTGGCCAAAATTTGGGCCAATTCATCTTCTTGCAAAGGGTTTTGCAGTGGACTTTCATTGCATTGCTCTGTTTCCTCCCCTTCTTCCTGACTAGAAAGCTTCATCTCCTCCTTCGGTTCTTCCTCTTCGTTTCCCTCTAATTCTTCTTCAGTTTCCCAACCTTCAAGTTGTGGGGGTTGTTCGTCTTCTGAATCATGTATTTCCATAGGCTGGCTAATGTTTTCCTGGGAATTTCCCAACATTCCTCTGCTCCTTGCCAATCTGACAGATTGTCTTCGTTTTGGTGGTCTACTCGATGTGCTAGCAATATGTTTTCGTTTTGGGGCTGGCAAGGTGTTGGAAATAATACTGAGAGGGGGGGGTGAATCAGTATTATCAAGTCAAATAATCCTTTTCAAAAACCAAATTGTATACGCTACTT
>APFE030571039.1:0-39442 GCA_000404065.3 Pinus taeda
AATCTGGTACATGCCTCACATCAGTTAATATTCTAGTTGTTCCATCAAACATTTGTAGTTGTATGCTTCCAATCCCAACAATATTACATGTTACATCATTACCCATGTACACAACGCCATCATTAATTGATTGATATTCCTTAAACCATTCTTTATGGATACACATGTGGTTTTATGCACCGGAATCTAACAACCAATGTTGACCATGATTTGACACATTAACTGATAATACTTCATCACTCATACCTGAACCAGATGTCGAACCTTTATCTGTCGTATTTTCCTCCTTCTTCTCTGTCGAAGACTCTGCTTTTGAAGTTTGTTGCTGTCGCTTCCAGCAGTCCTTCTTTAAATGCCTTGATTTGCCACAAAACCAGCACTTTAGCTTACTCTTCTTCCCTTTCGACTTTGAACATGAGTCGCTCGTCTTCCTGGGGCGTCTTTCTTTCGAACGACCTCTAACCATCATAGCTTCTGATGCAGAGGTTTCAGAATGCGACTTCCTCCTTGTTTCTTCCGATAATAAGGATGCAACTACATCATCAAACTCAATAGTTTATGATGAACTAAGACTTATAGAAGTAACAAAATGATCCCATGACTCGGGCAACGAGCACAATAAAGTAATAGCTTTATCCTCGGATGGTATTTTTACTTATATACTTTGTAATTGCACAAGAAGAGTATTAAAAGCATTTAAATGATCAGCGATCAATGTACCTTCCTTCATTCGCAAACCGTACAACTGTCGCTTCAGGAGAATCCTATTGGTTAAGGATTTGGTCATGTACAGTTTCTCCAGTTTCGTCCACAAACCAGCCGTTGTTGTCTCTGACACAATATTAAACAGGACATCATCCGCCAGGCATAATCGAATGGCACTTACAGCTCTTTCATCCATTTCGTCCCACTCATCATCTGTGATGTTGTAAGGTTGTTTGGATTTACCCATCAATGCCTTTACCACGCCTTGTTGGACAAGCAAGTCATACATTTTCACCTTCCAGATCTCAAAATTATTCTTTCCATTAGATTTCTCAATTTCAAACCAGGCACTTTGAGTTTTCGCCATTTGTATCAACAAAAAACACAATAATCTCCAATATCCAACCAATAATAAAAAAAAATTCCTATGCCTTCGATTTTACACAAAAAATCTTCCTATGCCTTTGATTTTACACAACAAAAAAATCTGCTTGTGTCTTTGATTTTTCACAACAAAAAAAAGTCTGCCTGTGTCTTTCTGCCTTTGCCTTTAAAACAAAAAAAATATTAAAACCCCCCTTACACTTTTAAAGCCTTTTAATTTTTGAAAAACATCTTACATAACCCTTACAACTCCCCCTTTTTGTTTAAAAATAATTACGTACTCCCTTTTGTTTAATGCCATTAAAGTAAGTACATACTCATCCTTTTGGGTTAATGGCATTAAAATAATAACCGAATTTCCGTTGATTTTTGTTTTGTCCAATGGATTCCCCTCCAATTACATCCATGTTTGCAGTTTAAAAAAAGATTACAGTGTTGTTTCAAATAAAATTCATTGCCCTCACAGCACAACGATTTCACAAAATTCATTGGCTTTAATATGGCTGTTCCAAATAAAATTCCGTAGCACACCTGGTATACACAACCATACACGTCCGCGGAATGCTCTTCACAGCACAAAGATTTCACAAAAAAATTTAAGGGACGTACATTGAAGCTATGGAATATTACATTGAAGTTTCATTGTTGCATGGCATTTGACAATTAAAACAAAAAGACCGCGCAGAGGCTATTTTAAAAAACTGCGCAAGGGCAATGACAAAACACGCAGGGGCTATTTCTCGTCATTATTCAGAAGCACATTTCAACTATTTTTAACATGCAGTTTCAGATCCATTTAAAACAGTGCAATCAGATAGCGCACCAGCAATAATAAAACATGCACCAGCGACAGTAATTTAAAGAAATGTTCGCGTTTTAACTTGTTTCCACAGCAAGCGCTCCACAGCAATTTAAAAAACAGAAATTAAAATACCAGATCCACACCGGTTTGAAATGTATCCACGCTCAGCGCGCAGGGTAATGGACGGCTCCAACAATCCACGTTATGCAGCCACAGCAATTGATTACAAACAGCCCACGCAGCAATTGATTTCTCCACCGCAACAACGATGTTGAACACCTCTAGTCAAACGCACCAACATCAATCAATCTCAGCACCTCCAACATCCTCTGATACCAATTGTTGGATCAGATGCACAACAATTAAATAAAACACACAGTGATTTACAGGCACATAAAGACAAGAATTAACGTGGTTCACCCAACCAATCTGGGCTACGTCCACCAAACATAGGCATCAAGGATATATTAATCAAATTTGGAGATTACATCAAGAAATCCTCACACTCTCATAGCAAATCATCCGAATGATTGCCTGTTATATAGCATAGAGAATCTAAGAGCCTCATAACTCCCTCACATCAAATATAGGAGGCATTAACTCCCTCCCAACAACCTGGAGCTAATCTAGGAACTGAATCCCTATTGTTGTCATCCTTCAGAGATTTTTGCCTATTTGACTCAAACAGAAAATCTCAACAGTATTACTGTAAGACATTTTTGATTTAAAAATGGGAAGCAAGAATTAAAAAGTTTCTGATGATAAGAAAATGTTTCACTAAACATGTATGAGAAAGGCTGATTATTTTGCTTTATTTATATATGCAAAACTGTTGAAAATAAATTAACTATGTTAATTCTACTCCTATTCTAACCACATGCAGGAAAATGGCTAGGTATAGTCATATTTCCAATGTAACCATTCTCTCATTTTAACTCGTGCATATATATACAGTTCAAATCTTAGTAATAAAAATACAAATCTAACTAAACTAAGAAAATTAAATATGTAAGTAGAATTACAGTTATTGTTAGTAGCATATTTACAATCACCTTCTTTTGAAATGTCTTTTCCAACTGAATTCCAATTGGATCATAAAAATCTGGATGGGTTTCCATTAAGGATTAGAAAATGTCGAAAAGAAGTGATGACAGACCAGATTGTGGATATGAGATTTTAAATTCAAAGGCCTGAAAAAATTGTCAGTTTTATGTGCAAATGTTAAGCTATTAACAATCTTCCATGAAGGAAAACTTTCCAAATATTTTTCAAATGAGTTAATCAAAAATGGATGGAAATCTGTTAGATATAATGGAAGATTATTAATTGAATTGAATTGCTGACCAAATTGTAAAAATACATTCTCTTGTTGACATTGCCTTTGAGAAGATAGAAGCTTTCGATAAAATATTAGCATTGATTGAAATTGAAATATTAATAGCTTTTGATGTTCATGATTATAATTTGAAACTTCGATTTCCTAATCAAGCAATGCATTAATTAAGTGTTCAGTATTAAAGTGCTCAATATGCTAGCATAAAGTTTCAAAAAATATGTCAGAAATAAAATGAGAAAATAAATCTAAATTTAAACAAAATAAGTGAAAAAGAAAAAATAAAATGAAATCAGTATTGATACAACTAATGTTTGAGCATAATTGGGATTGTTTTGAAATAATTTCTTTTTTCACAAGGATTGACTAGAATAATGGAATTGGAATAATAGGAAATTCCAACTTGTTAATTAGAAAGAGAATTATGATTATAAGTATGAATGAGAGCTTGATCATGATATGAATTAAAAATTGGAATGTTTTCTCAAATGGTGAAATCATGAAGATAATTTTTTGTTCTAGAATGAGGATTGGTTGGAGTAATTTCTAAATTGAAATGTTCCTCATTCTCAGATTTATTTGAATTTTATCATGAGAATTCTCATGAAAAGAATATAAATCAACATCCTTAATGTTAGAGTAATTATCATAAATGACTTCACAATAATCTCTAGAATGCCCTTCCATCTCATTCAATATATCAAAAGAAGGAGGAATAAAAATTTGATGTTCATTAAAGAGAAACGAATGATCAATAATTGTTTCTCTATCTTGATAAAAACTTATTGGTAATTCATTTAGATCACCCTCTTTATTTTTTGAAATATTATTTATACCAAGAGGGGAAAGTTATCATGACTAAAAATATTAGGATAAACGAAAAAATGTGAATGTAAAATAATGCGTTTAAAAATGTCTCTGTTTGGGAACTCTTATGCATTCTGTTCACTATAACTTTTGGATTTGAGATCATTACTTTGTATACTCATGCTTTCTTGAAGAAGGTTGCTTTGCCTCTCTAATTTCAACATTTGTTCATCATGAAAAAAATTCAAAAATTTGTACAACAGTTTGTGTGTTATTGGTTACTTCGATTGTTGCTTGCACGTGTTGATTTGTGATCTAATTTTCTGAATTTAATGTAGAGTAATTTTAAAATTTCAAGGCAACTCTTTCTCCAAAATTGTTGATGTTGTCTTCTTGCATATAATTAGAAATGTTTTGTAAGCTTTGTGAAACCACTTCATCTCAATTTATTTTCACATCCATATTATAATTCTCATTTAGTTTAAAAGGGGATGGAACAAAGCTTGAACTAATTTCGTATGGAATGGGAATGGGAGGAAGAGAACAAATATATTCAAGCCAATGTAGTGATTCTTCTTCCGTAGGTTTATTTTTTATTCAAATCTTAAATAGTTCGAATGAAATCGAATATTAAAATCAATAATAGACTCATTTTGAAACCTTTGTAGATATTAAATTTCATCTCATATCTATTTATAATTATAGCCGTAAAATTTACAAATGAAAATTGTAACAAATTGATCCCAGATGTGAATTGAGGCCGAAGAGTCATACACTAGCTTCTATATTTTGTCGTCAATGTGAGAGCAAAAATTATACATAAAATGTTTTCATCAATTCCTTGAAATTCATAATTTGAAACGTTTTGAATAAATTGAGAGAAATGATTGAAAGCAGAAGACTTTCTCTTACCATTGAACTTTGCCTGAGACAAGAGTCTTACCACTTTGGGTAGAGTATTGGAAGATGCACATCCATGGATACAACTCCAAATTGGAAGTTTAAGAGGAGCCAACGTGATTTAAATAAAATGTTAAAATTGAAAAGAATCCAATAGACAATAGGTTTTAGGCCCTCCTTCAAGTGCCAAAAATGTTTGCCTCAACATTGGGGGATAACCACCTAGTCGGAACCTTAAAGCAGCTTATTTTTTTTTAGGAGTGGTGGCTCCGACTGGTTTAACTAGGTCCAAATATCTTCTCCCTATCGCTACTGGTTTATGATGTATCTTTAGCTACCAATAGATAGGGATATCAAATCACTTCTTTTTGTTGATCAGGCAAGAGAATGACCCTTAAGTTGATTTAGGTTTAACCAAGCCACAACTAAAATTTTTCCACTTTGAGAAGATGAATTAAAAGAATTTAGATTAATCTAAATGTAAGTTTATTATGTAATGCAATAAAAGAGAAACAAATTCTAATCCTATCTCAATTAGGCAGATATAGATCTAACCCAACTAAGAGGAAGATGATTAAATGGTAAGGATTTAAATCTGTTTGGATTTTAATCAATATCAAGCTAAGGAAGTAGTTCAATTAACTAGCATTTGTAAATACAGAAATATATGCTATTGAGATCTCTTAACTGAAATAATAAACTAACAACAATCTAGGAAGTAATTCACAAAAATGATATTGATTATCAAATTAGTAAATCCAATTATTAAAAAATAATATGTAAAAATAGTTCACAACACATTACTATTTAATAAATCAATTTTATAAGATTATGAGTAAATAGTTGCTAAGAAATCATAACTTAATCCATAAGAATAGAGATACATAATAACAATATTGAGACAAATTACCCATATGAACACAGGTGCACAAACATAAATAAAATGACACATTCTTGTTATCACAAAAATGAAATTAGTATTTGAAACAATAGTATTAAAAATGTCAATTTATTGAATCCATTTCTCTGACCCTCGTCTCCAATGGTCCTTTACATCGCTTGAACTTCTGGCTGCAAAAGTAGAGCTACAATAGTGCAAACTCTACCCATCATACATAATTCAAGATACAAAGGGAAAATCATCAATAATCCCTAGATCTGAGATTTTCTCTCCTCCCTCCTACAACTTTAAATTCCTATTGTAAAAGTTCTTTTAGAAGTCGAAAATTGCAGAGGAAAGCAGCCCCTTATTACATACTAAAATCTGTTATTTATAATATTTTCAAAGTTATTTTTGAGAGGAAAGTTTGTTGAAGGTAAATTTGCCCAATCTAATTTTATTTGTGCAAAATTCCAATCTTTAATTACTGGAGCCTTTTCATTAAGTAAGATCATTTTCTCTATATTTCTTCTACTATTTCCCTGCAAAAGAAATCAAAATAAATTAAGATGCAACAGTAAAATTAAAATGCCATTTCTGGCATTAAAACAAATCGAATCAAATGAAATTAATTAAATAATTGAAAATAAAGTATAAGCTTTCTATTGATGCTTGGGATGGTTTAATTTGCCAAGGATATTATTGATGAATGGATATGCATTCAGAAGAGGCTTAGACAAATGAAAATGTAGAAAATAAAACTCAGAAAATTGATATTGTTTTACAAATTCGGAGCTTGATCTTCTGCCCGATTTTTGACCCAATCAGTTACCAAATATGTTATTCAAACCTTCTTATAAATGTTCTCCTTGATTTTGTCTTTCCAATAAGCCATCATAGGCCTCACTTGGCTAAGTATAACTCAATTTATGAGCTTCCAAAGTTAATGGGTCAAATCTGGCATAAATCTGAAAATTCTGTTGCTGGGCTAAAAAATTAAAATTTTAATTAAAAGTCCAATCCTAATAACTCAATTATCTAAAATTAATTTTAATTAGTTACATAATTAAACTAATTACTAAAACTATTTATAATTTAATATATAATCTAAAAAATAATAAAACTTAATTTAATTAACATAAAAAATTTATAGGTTAATTAAATTAATTAATTAAAATTAATAATTAAAATTTAAACTAATTTTAAACTATAACTATTTTCACCATACGTACATCAATATACATAAGCCATTTCAAAACAACAAATGAAGATATGAGCTTGAAAGTCATTGTTTGACTTATCACATCGAAGGAAGCCTTGAGTATGGGTTCATAAAACTTATGCTAATTGAGGACTGCCAGTGCAATGGAGCAATCACATTGAAACTCAAACGAATAAATAATGAAGTCCCACAATGATACTTATGTCACTTTGTTTTTTTGCAATTGGCAAATCGGGAGGATGGTGTATATCAAGGTTCTTTAAAAATATTTCATTTGAAATTTCCTCATGCGATCTACCAATTGTATGATAAAAAAAAAATATTATTATTTGTATTTTTTGTTATATAATTTTATTTTTTGGTTTTATTTTAATAATGTCGAATTTAGTTATGAAATTATTCTAAACTACAATTATTTAAAAAATAAAAAATAAACTATAGCTTTTTTGACATCTTGATTTTTCGAGTTTATTAATTTGCTTGAAATATTGAAGTAAATTATTAAAATCACGTTGTTTTATGATTTAAATGTATAAGTTAAAAAAAATATGTTAGTAATAACTAGTTAGGGGTTAATATTTAAAATAAATACATTATTGAATTAATTTTATGCATTTTTAACCTAGGCGACATAAATGATTAGACTTCAAATAGTGTCATTTACAAACCAGTTGTCCAAATGAGACGAAACAAGTATGAATGGAATGCTTATAAAAAATCAATTTTAACGAAGCAATAAAAAACAAAAGTCTAAAAAAAATGAAAAATTAACAAAAGCGTAGGAAAATCAAGTAAATAAAAATCCTAAAAGGTGTTAAGCCAAAAAAATTATAGAAAGGGTCTCCATTATTTGAAGTGAATAAATCAATGATGAAGGGGTTGTGGTTTTTCTACAACAAAATGACAAAATGGTAAATAATTGGGTGATTCTTAAAACCAGTTTTCCCTTTAGCTCGTTTACCATGGCTTTCAAGCTAGAGGCTAAACTTGTTTTCCAAAATGATGCCATATAGTTTGGCTAAAATGTGGCTAGCCATAATGGTCCTATAGTTAGAGAGTGTTTTTATCACCACTATTAAAGATAGGAACAACAAGGCTTTGCATCCAAGTCTTAGAGAATTCCTATCTTACTACCAAATCGAGAAGTTTATCAATATGAGGGTTGAGGATAGACCTTCCTATTTTGAAAATTTTGGCTTGGTAGCCTTCAATATCTCTAGATTTATAATTAACATGTTTATTAATCCTAAAGTCCTCTTCTTCCAAAGAGAATATATTCTCTTTATAAGAGTCTTTAAGATGTATTCCATGGTGTCCAGAGAGTCATAAAAATTCTTAAGTTATCCTTAAGTTAGATATCTGAGTCATTTAAGGGGATCAAATGACTATATTTTGTTTTGTGAGCAAATATATTTCTTGAAGAATTTCTAAGCTCAAATTTAGAAAGGTGAAGAAGATGTTTTTTCTGTTATTAAAATATAACATTTTCTTCCTTTTGATAAGAGCTTTGTATACACTTATATTCTCAAACCTAACAATTTCGTTAAGAGCATCTTTAATCTCTTCGCTGAAAATTTTGTAATCATTATGATACCAAGAGTTGGAAGTTTTTGTTATTGTTTCTATATGAGAGGTTGGTTGAAAAATTATTAATAGTATATAATAAATATTATAAGTATAGGTTAAAAACCTGAGAAATTTAATTATAGAATTTCGAAGAGAAAAAAACCCTTTTCTACATGGAAAATAAAATAAAATGAATGATATTTAATTAACATGTTGCTATCAAATTTTATCCCGGACAATATTGAACATAAAATTCTAGTTTCATGCTCCAATGTATAGGTCAATATTCAATCATAAAACAAATCTCTATTATTTCATCTGACTATATAATTCAAAAATGAGTACGCATAGCTCTATCAGTTAAATCCTGTGAATATATGCATTTGTAATTTTCCAATGACTATTATTTAGTGTTTATGCGTTGCTGGAAAATTTTTAAGTTGTTGGAAAATTCTCATATGTATAAGGAGTAAGTGTTCCACAACCATAAGTAAATAACATAACAGACGTGTCCTTATATATTATTACTACTTGAAATATTAAAATCCTCTTGTTGATGCTGCCGGACCTGCCAAAATTTAGAGGGTGTCCCTGATGTGAAGTTCCAATTAGAGCTCACATTCTTTGGTGTAGGAGTCTCATTCAGTATAAAGGCCCGACTTCTAAATTCTTAAAGATTTCCCTTGGCTCTAACTATCAACAAGAGAGAGAGATATGCAATGGTGTCTTTGATAAGCAAGAAGTTGTGCATGGTGAGTGTTATGTTGCAACTATGTCAAGGTTCTTCTACTGTGGAGAAGGGGGAAAAGTGAACCTGTAAGTAAGAGGTAATAGTACCACCCAAGAATAGACACACAAGAACCAAAAAGGTTTGTCTAAGATCCAATAGAATAGTCCACACTGGATGTGACGGTTGTTACAACAAAAAAATGAAGAAAGATATATCTAATATCTCACAGAATAGTCCACAATGATGGGACAACAATAAAAACCATTAGAACACATTTTCAATAAGATAAGTACAAAAATAACTGAAATAATTCAACTATCTTAGCACATGTGAAAGTGAACATGAAATACAAACATCCGCTAAATAGTCTTACAAACATTCATAGTCTATGCATGAAGAATATGTTGGCCTCGAAGGCTTATGTTATTAAGCAAAATTTCCAACACAGAAGTTGACAATGTACATCACTAGCTCCAATAGTGGATCACTAGAGCCACTGCTTGTTGCTCAAAGAATTGGATTATCTCTCTAATTCCTTGTGGGAGAAGCAAAGGCGAAAAGTCATTTCCTCATACAATGAGGGAGTATATATAAACAAGGGTGATTCTTTGACTATCCTCATGATTGTTTCACTTCCTATGACTTTTCAAATTACACGACTCTTAACATTCCATGTGTGTCCTTTGCACTTCTACTTTACAAAACATTTTGAATACAATATACATGATCAATAATACTGAAGTGGCATATGAAAAATCATGAAATTACATGACATGAAACTGCTAACATAGATTTCTTGATGATGTGGAAATGCAATTCACTTTTGCTACTAAGTGTTGGATGTCTTCTTGATTGTGCTTTCTCTTCACCTCTGCATTGCTTGGTGATGAAAAATCTTCAATGATCTCTATTCTTGGATAGTGGTCCCAAAGTAATGTCCCTTTGATTTCTCTTGATTGATAAACTTGTAACTTCAACTTCAAGAGTCTTTAGGCATGCATGCCTCCTTCTTCTCCTTCTCCACCATCTTTCCATGACATGATAGGGTACTTGTTCTTGCAATTCACTCATTACAAGAAAACATCAATTTCAAAAACCCCTAGTCTAAGATGATGCATTATGATCAGCCAACTAATCCCAGAACAAATGACAAAATGGGAAAAGGGACTCATTGACTGCATAATGTGAAGTTCTAGCATCCAAGGGGGAAATCATGAGCTCAGAAACTGCGTAGTGCACAACTCAAGCAGGGCTGAAGGACAAGACTACATAGTTTCTGTACTCAGTGGGTACAAGCCGAGGGTATTGAAATTGGGAGAGCCAATTGCACAATTCAGGGAGTCAAGGGAGTTTGGGCTACTATGTAGTTATGTTGCTTAAGGACTCATGGGATGAGGTTGAGGCTTGAGGATGTGATGTGCACAATTTAAGGCGTGCTAGAGGACATAACTATGTAATTCTAGAGGTCAAGGTCGGGGCTTGGGCACGCAATCTATGCATTGTAGAAATCACGTGAGACAGGAACTGCACATCGCATAGTGCCAAGTAGAAAGGTCAAAGCTTAGAGGGTTGAGACTGCACAGTGTGTAGTTGAGAAGGGTTCGAGTGAAGCTAATTTTCTCGATCAGGAAGTTTTTTGAAAATGCTTAACTTTGGGATAGGTGATGAACTGTGACGAACCTTGAATGTGATCACCCACTTATCATACTTTGATGACATGACAACATATATTATCCAAACACATGAACAAAGAATTTCCCTCCATGTGACTACTTTATGACAAGATACGAAAAGTGCAATAGTTAAGATAGAATTTGAGACGACCGTGACGACACTTGTGCAACAATGTTCAGGACTTTGTTCATGAGTGCAACATGTGTTTACATAATTAGAACAACTCTTATACACAATGAAAAACTTTTGAAACCATCAAAATAGGTTTCAAAATATTTCATGAATGCTAAGCATGATAAAAGATGACAGTTAAACCAACATGCAAAAGGAAAGAAAACATTGCAAAAAATCTCACGAAAAAATCTCTAATGTTAGTGATAACAATGTACAAGACAAAGAAAGGCTGTAAAATTGAGTGTAGGCCAAAATTTTGGAGGGTGTTGGAGTAGCTACAACACTTGGCGACACAATAGTTGAACTCCAACTTCTCTATCTTGGTTAACTTCTTTTGTGCAGGACCTCGGTTCTTCACAAAGTATTTATTCATCATGTAGATTACTTTGTTCTTCCCACTTACCCCATGAATAGACATGGCCCCCTTTAAATCTTGTAAGTTGAACACAACATAATATTCAACAATATAACAATATTCACAAGATTTTCATAGTATAATTTTTCATCTTTCGTAGTTCTTTGTTGCTAATGGGCCTAGAGAGTGTTCTTGGAAAGGAACCCAGCAAAGTTGCTTAATTCACCTCTCTGCGTAGGAAGCCTTTCTCTTCTTTCCCCTTTATTTATTTATTTTAAAGATAACTATGCATCAACACTTATTTATTTTGGGACAGAGGAGGGATCCTGACTTATTGATAGAAGAAGAGGGTGTTGCTTTAGAGAAGCATATAGAGACCTTTGATTTAGGTTTTATAGTTTATATTTTTCCCTTCTTCGCTTCTACTAGTTTGATAGGCATGAAGACAATGAAACATAAAGACCATGTGTAGGGAATGATGTTTCCAGAATAGAAACGGTTTCATGGTTGGACCAAATCTCTCCTTACGGATGGATCATATTTTCTATGGGAACTTCATCAGGTAAAAGATATAACCAACATAAGGGATATGGACAAAAGTCTAGCCAAATCTTGAAGTGTCATAAGAATCTTTAAAGCTCATCCTTGCACACACTTAAAATCCAGCACATGTACAGGAATCACACTTATTCACATGATGAAAACCAAAACAGAAGTCAAGCAAAAAATATTAACAACAAAAGAAAACATTATGTATGTAGTGTACGACACAACCCCAATTCTTCAATGAAAATAGTGTTTTAAGTCTTCGACATTAACAGGGAGAGAGTAAATATTCCCACCAAGTGATTGAAGATGATAAGTGTATTTTCCATATTTTCATGCACCATGAATGGCCCAATCCACAAGGATTGAAACTTAGTGTGTTTTCCTTTGTCCTTGTGTGATTTATCCAACTTGCAGACCAAGTCACTCACACTGAAACTATTTTTTGTGTAGACTTCTTGTCAAACCACCTCTTGATATGATTATGGTGAAGTGAAATTTTTTCTTTTGCTTTCAACCTTTATTCTTGTAGCTTATGAAGGGTATCCATCCTATGATGTACTAACATACATAACTTTCCTCAATATTCTTGTGAGAGTTGGATAATAGGAAAGTAGATGTTGGGCAGGAGAATGGATTCTTTTATGTACACCAGGAAGTAAGGGGAGGTGTTGAGGGAAGGTTTCGGTTTGACTCATTCAACCCATAAGGCATTTACCAAAGTGGAGTGCCAGTTTCACTGCTCAGAGAATATTGTCTTTTTGATAATGCGGTTAGGCTAATATTCATGGATTTGGCAAGACCATTCCCTTACGGATAATAATTAGCTGAATGTTTCAATATAATATCATTTTGGAATTAAAAATCATAAATTATTAGTGATAATAAGTATCTTGCATTTTTGAAAACAAGTGAAGTAGGAATGTAGAACCTGGAAATGATGTTCTACTACAGAAAGCTAATGACTTCCTGATCATTCACTTATTTGAGAAGAATTGCTTTTGTCCACCACCTGAAGTAATCTATGGAAGTAAGGATGTAGCGATGTTGATTTAATGAATGCAGGAAAATTTCCCCAATAATGTCCAAGCCCCATTGTTGAAAAAGTTCTTCGAGTATGACGAGCTATAGTGGGGTAGTTGAATTCTTGTTTTTGTTACACACCTTTGACAGATTACACACCTTCTAGCATAAACATGGGTGTTGCTGAACAATGTAGGATGGCAAAAGTCATCCAGCATAATCTATGCATTATTGTTTTACCTACAATGTGTCCACTGGTTGTTCCATTGTGGATGTCACACTATACCTTTTCTGAATCATGTGCTTCCAAACACCTGAGAAATACTCCATTGTGGTGCTTTCTGAACAACACCCCATGCACCAACTAATAGGATAATTCTTTAAGTGTCAGTTCCCTCTTTTATCATGAAGTAAGGTGGGAGGGAAATGTGTTTTCCTCAAGGTATTGGCACACATCCATGTACCAAGGATTTGTGCTAGTAGTGGGGGAGGCTCGCTCAACATTGTACATCTCAATTTCTTGCTCCCATCATGAAATATCTTCTTGTTGTTCCTTTGTGATTACTGCTTCTTATGCTAGTCAATAAAGACCATGGTCCTTGATTTTAATAAATGGCTTGATTTCTAGATCATATTCTTGCAACCTAGTCATCCATTTCACTCTCCTTTCACCCAGATCTTGTTGAATGAGCAATGATCTAACTATTGGGTGTAGGATAAAGGTAACACAATGATTTTTCAATAGACAGGTACATAAATGATTTACCGTCTTGTATACCACATAATCATATTTTTTCCATGATTGGGTAGTTAATTTCTGGTCCTTGTAGACTCATGTTCATGAAGGAGATAGGCCACTCATTGTTCAGTTCATCCTTTTGAGCGACTACACTAATGAGAGAAGTGTTAGAAGATTTTTTTTATAGAAATAAATATTTATTGAAGTTTGGGTTGTACAATGTCGGTGCTTCTATTATAGCCATCTTAATACAGGAAAATGCATCCTTTTCCCTTTCATCCCATTTATAAAATGCATCCTTCTTCACCATCCTCTATATTAGCTAGAAAATTTGAACGTACTTGGAGATGAACTTGTGGAGGAAGTTGATTTTCCCCAAGAAATACTGAATAGCCTTTTTTATTCATTGGGAAGGTAATATATGTCATTTTCATGATCCTATCTAGGCTTACCTTAATCCTGCTATTGGCAATGATGTGTCCCAAGATATTAGCCTTGGACAATGCGAAGATAGTTTTCTTGGGATTTAAGGATATCTTGTACTTGTGACATCGTTAGAAAATATTCTTTAAGTTGTGTATGTGGTCTGACATTTTTGTGGAGAACATTATTAATTTTTCAAGATAGACCACTACACTGTCCAATCAGTCCATGGAAAGTGATGTCCATAGCGCATTGAAATGTTACACCAATGTTGATTAACCCAAACAAAATTTGCCTCAATGGAAATGTGCCCCACTTCATTCAAAAGGTGGTCTTAACTATGTCAAGCTTTGCAATGAGACCCTAGTTGTATTCAAAAAGATCATCCAAGGAAGAAAACATTTTAGAGCCCGATATTGTTTGCAATATTTATTCCATGGATGGCTTGAGGTAGTTTTCCTTGTCCGAGGCACGATTGACATTTTAGAAACATACACAAAAGTGGGTTTCCCAAGAATTATTTCTCACTAGGACAAAATTTGATACCCAGGCTGCGTGCTACATTCTATATACAATCCTAGCATCTAGCAATATCCTCAACTCTTTTTGAATAAGAGGCTCAAACGTTGGAAGTAATTTTCTCAACTTCTGTTGGAATGGCTTGGCCCCTTCCCTTATTGGTATCACATGTTAGATGATTCATGCGTGATATGTTTTAAGCTCATTGTAGGTCCACGTGAACGCATCTTGGTACTAATTGAATAAGTGGATAAAGGCTTACCATTCTTGTGGTGTATAGCAAGTACTTCTATTGACACACTTCATATCTTTTTCTACTCCCAAGTTAATTTGTTCATGTGACAATGTGGAACTATGGGCCTTAGCATTCACAAGCGTCTGGAAGAAATTTTGTCTATCATACAACTTCTCCAATGATACCACACCCTTAGGGATGACATTTCCTTTACTTGAACTAGCTGTATCCTACAATGACTATTCATCCTCTTCCTCATCGATCGCTGCATCTTTGAACATATCAATGTTTGACATGAAGCACAATATCTCTTGTTGATAAATTCTAATTCAATGTGATACAAAATGTATTTTATTGCATACCTGTCACACCACCATTTCTGAGTCACCTACTACTTTCGGGATGGTATCATTGAGGTCAATGGCTCTTTTTAGGCCCAAGATGAGTGCTTCATACTCTGCAGTGTTGTTCGTGCACTCAAATTCCAATAGGCTAGAGATCAAATAATTTCTCTTAATGGGTCTATCAAAACACAAAGAGCTCCAGTGCTCTCCTTTGTTTTGGAACCATCAAAGTATAAAGTCCACATATCATATGTACAGGGTTGAGAACTACACTAGCACTGCGACTACTACTACTAATTGTATAAGGGTCATTTTCACCAATTGGACTAGGAAGGAGCTCCAACTATGTTTCTAGTGGGATTGGGGATGTCTATGAAATATAGCACCTCAGTTGGGTTTCAAGGAATCAATTGCTGAAAACAAGTTCTGCGAAAGCCATTGGTTCATTTTGTCCATTTAAGGGAATAACATTGTGTTTCATGTATCTCTTTCAATCCACCCATACTTGATTATTTTTACCCCTATACAGAAGCCATAGATGTGACCAATCCATGGAAAAGTACCATTGTATCTTGTTGGACGAATCTATGCTCAATAACACTCCATATGCCTATGGAATATCCACAATCACTGTGTTGATACCTTGGTGGACTCGCCCATTAGATGATAAGTGGTTGATGACATCCCTCAGTTCACTAATTACATGCACATGAGTTTTGTTTAGTTGAATAATATTTAAATCTCATTTTGCATTATTTTTCTTGTCAACAAATAATGGCATTATGTTAACTGATGCACCGAAATCAACCAAGCAATTCCATACATTGAAATCAAACATTTTGAAAGTTAACAAGAAAAGTGTGTACAGAGTGTTTGCATCCATTGTTAAGGAATTAAGTATAGATTTTAGAGAACCATAAGACTTACCAGATACCTTGTCTGAAGAGGCAAAGTTACCTGTGGTGGTTTTCCCAAATGCATGTAAGAGGATGTCCTGTTGTCTTGTGACCTTTGTTCACTCAAACATTGAAATTTTCATATGAACCTTCTTCATGTCATCAACTATGTTGTAGTCCATAGTGGGAATAATGGATAAACTTTTTGGGCATGTAACTTGGTGTACAAATTTAGGAGTGTTGGTTTTGTCCTTACCACTTGTGGAAGCACCTTTCATTAACATTGCTTTCCCAAACTTGATCTAAGTGTTTTACGGTGAGTTGACTAGTGGACTCATTTCCCTCAACATATTTTCTTTAAAATTTTTCTTTGGCAGCTAGAACATAGTGTCTAGACCTTGGCTTCTTAAGTCGTACCGATTAGTCTGCTTCAAGGATAGGCCATCACTTGGAGGCTTCTTGTTGTAAATACTCTTCTAGGCTGTGAGCATAAAGTTGAACATGTTTACTGCATCCTCGACACTTGGAGTTTCATTGGCTACATCAACTTCTTCATTTTCTTATGCACACTCACTATGATCTATGACCATTCCTACATCAACAAGATGCATAACAAGCATGCTCATAACCTGATTCCACTATGGGCATGTTTTCTCATAATGATTTTCTTGTTGATACGAACAATATGGATATGTGTGCAAGTTTTTGATGTTCATCACAACATTGCAGCTCTGCCCAAACTTTTTTGGTTGGTTGCCACTAGTGTCGGATGTCGTAGTCCATCTAAACTTGTTGAATATAGGTGGATTTCTCCTCATGGTGGTCTCTCTTGACCTTTGTTTGAGCTTTTGCATCTCATTTGATAGAGTCTTGAAACGATGGGTCGAGATTTCAAGATCAAATGGATTTTTCTTTCTCTTTTACCTATGTATTTGGAGTCTTTTGTTGGTTCACGATATGAGATGACTCCAATTTCACATAAGTCCTTCTCAACAAAGATAGCCTCTTCATAATTTTACATTAGTGTTTGTTTCACAGTTTTCTTCACAAACTGTCCAATGCTTGCTAGCAAGGCAAAAGTGTAGTAATCTATCGCGATCTAGTCATGAGGTTTCATGTTTTCTAAAAAATTATTCACGATGCGATTGAGCCTCTAATTGAAGTCTTTCACTTTCTCCTTTTTCTCCATCCTAATACTGCCTAGCTCTTTGAACATGGCAAGGGTCTTATCATCAGAAACTTTTTCAACGAAGATCTTCTTGAACCCCCTCTAATTATGGATAAGGTTTGGCGGAAGACTGTGATACCATAAAATTTCTCTATCATCCAAGGTATATGGAAAAATTCTACATGAAACATCATCGTGATGTACCTAAAGTGTCTACATATGTAGTTAAAAGTTGTCTAAATCATATTGAGTCTTCATTGTTTTATCATGGTCACACTTCGTTAGGAGCTTCTCCGCATGATTTGGCATCTTGTGTAAAACATCGGGAACCGTCAGTGGGCCTTGGGTCATCCAATCCACATCTTGATGTGCATGTCTTATTACTCACTTTCCTCCTCTTATTTGTTAGAATCTGATGGTTCTTCCTCCTTTTCCTCTTCTTCTTGTGATCGACAAAAATATGTGTTTGAGAGTATAGTGTTATCTCCATCACCATCATGAAAGAGTGGAGGCTCTTCTTCCCTTTCCACAGAGTCTACTAATTCTTCAAGAGTTGTAAGGGCCACATCTGCAAAAGTAGAAACAACTATCCTTGTGGTCCCAATAGTATTTTTCTTCTTTAGAGAGTATTGAATATTGATTACTCCCAGGATCAATCCAACATCGATTCCGAACTGGCATGTTATAGGACAGATGGACCAAATTTGATCATATGGTATTTCACAAGTTCGTTTAGGCTTGGGCTGAGAAGAGTCACCAACTTGAGAAGCATGACTAAGGGAGCTGAAATGAATGTTGTTTCCTTGACAAGAGGATGAGATGTTTGGGCTCGTGGGGTTATCATCCATAAAAAATTGGTTTCCCTCCTAGCGCCCTAAATTTTTACTATGCTAAACCTACCAACATTGAAGGGATCTCCTCGATTCCAACTCCCAGTTAGACTTCACACCATTTAGTGTACGAGTCCCATATGGTATAAAGGACTAGTTAACGAATTCTTAAACACTTTCCTTGGCCCTAACCATCAACGAGAGAAAGGGATGTAATTGTGTCTTCAAAAAGCAAGAAGGTTTGTCTGGTCAGTGTTTAGTTGCAACTGTGTCAAGGTTTTTCTACTACGGAGGGGGGGGGAAGTGAGCCTCTAAGTGAGAGGTAATAGTACCACCCAAGAAGACTCGACACACATGAACAACAATGGTCGATCTATAATCTAGAAAAATATTCAACAGTGGATGTGACTATCGTTACAACCAACAAATGAAGAAAGATCAATATCAGACAGAATAGTCGACAAGGATGGAACAAAAATAACAACTATTACAACACGTTCTCAATAGGTAAGTACTAAAATAAACAAAATAGTTCAACTATCTTAGCACATATGAAAGAAATAATGAAATGCAAACATCCACAAAATATTCATACAAACATTCATAATCCATGCATGAAGAACATGTTGGCCTTGAAGGCTTTTGTTATTAAGTAAAAGTTACAAGACACATGTTTACAATGTAAATCACTAGCACCAATAGTGGAGCATTGGAGCCACTCCTTTCTCCTCAAAGAAATAACTTATCTCTCTAATGCCTTGTAGGATGAGCCAAGGTGAAAATCACTTTTCTCATACAATGAGGGAGTACATATAACCAAGGGTGACTCTTCAACTACCCTCTTGAATGTTTGACTTCCTATGTCTATTCAAATTACATTACTCTTTACATTCCATGCATGTCATGCGTGTCCTTTGGACTTCCACTTTAAAATACATTTTTAATACAAGATACATGATCCATAAGACTGATGCAGCATATGACAAATCATCACATGGCGTGCCATGACAATGCTAATGTGGACTAATTGATGATGTGGCAGTGTGAAATCACTGTTGCGGGTAAGTCATGGATGTCTTCTTGAATGTGCTTTCTGTTAGCACCTAAATCTTCCTTAGGCTGAAGGAAGGAAAAATTCAGGGTAACCACAAACCACACTCAGTCTGGTATCTAGCCCTACCAGAACAAGAGAGGGCTCTCTCCATGTCACGCTGAGTGAATAAATAAACAATATGGTCTGAGATGACTTACTATGAATATTGATTTTAGGCTAGGTAAATAAATATGGAAACAAGAGGCAATTTTTGATAAATGACTGAGTTTCTGCGATGTATGGGACCCACAAATAGCATGAGCAGAGAATTTAACACGGAGGCACAGATTACTTCATGAGACAAGACAGGCGAAAATTCTAGCAATTAAATTTGAAATAATGCGAAATGGAAAGATTGTTTAGGAGGGTGAAAAGGGCATAGATACATGAATCCTTTTCAACAGAAGAAGAACACATAACGTGAAACTTTCCCATAGGCGGAGCAATAAACATGAATTCTACCTTATCTTACTTAGAAACTTTCACTGGAAATGAATATGAATGTATTGTGAAACACAACGAAATATATATGAAACATAAAGATAACATTTGCTACACTCACACCACATGAATCTCATGAACCAGAGCCGCTGCCTTTCATTAATTCTCTATCAAAATATACAATGCATAATTGAGTTTCTCTCCCACAGCCTCCCAGAAATTAAAACCAACCCTTTGAAAATGGTTTTAATACAATATATAGACTATTCCATTGGGAAATATAACGACCCACAATTGGGGAGTTTTTCAAATGATTACAAACTAGAAATGGAAAGCCAACCATTAGTTACAGGTGCATTGTTACAAAAATGACATACGGCTTGGGTGACTCCTCGCCTTCCTTTGCCACTCGGATAGAAGCCAACCTTTAGTGAAAATACTCTTTAAAATTTTCCTTAGGTGCTGAAAAAGTATAGTGTAAATGAGCAGGCCCACTTGGAGAAAGTCGTGAATCAAAATTTCGTGGAACAGAAGTGATTTTGGCCTTTGGGTCTATATGTGCTACGCCACTTTGGAGGTGATTTTGAGGTACCTTCTGGCATCCAAATTGTGCCCAAGAGTTCTTTTTAGAAATCCTTTCCTATCTACTTTCCAACCCAAGTGGAATTTCTGAATTTGGTGCTCATTTACCCCTTCAAAACTTCACTCTCCCAAGACTGCTTCTTGTCTGTCAAAATAGGCGCAAAGAGGTCATTTTTTGAGTGTTTTTGACCTCCTGGGACCCAAAACTTGCCCAAAATTCTTGTCCATGTACCATAAGTCATGATTTTTCATGCTGAATCTAAACATGCAAACCTTTCTTGATTTGGAGCTCCCAATCCTAATCGTCGTGCCAGTGGCGTCACACGCAGGGAGAAAAACCCTGTTTGTGCACAAAACTTTGTCAAATGACCAAAAATTCCCCAAAAATGCTCCAATTTTCTTGGAAATACACCAAAAGCCATGATTTTTCATGATGAATCCAAAAATTCAAACCATTCTTGATTTGGAGCTCCCAATCATAAGGGCAACGATAGTGCACAACACAGAGAGCCTGTGCATAACGCTTGTTGCTGGAGATGTTTGGAGGCCTTCCTGGTGTCCAAATTGAGTGCAGGATAGCTCATTGGAAGGTATTTGAGTCTAATTTCTAGCTCAACTAGAATTTTTCAATTTGAAGTTCATTTTCTCTATCAAAAATCAAATCTCCAAAGGTCACTTTAGAGGTGCATAAATTCTCCTTAGGAAATTGTATTTTTGACATTTCTCTAAAACCATGACACCTGTGTAAAAAGTGAACGATTGTTTTCTTCCTTGGCCTATTGTGGACAAAATCCTCTCTCGATCTTCCAAAATTCATCTTTTCTTGCTTAGAAAAATCATTTGAGTGAATTATTGAGCCTTCCTCTGGCCTGGAAGTATTATTTGAGAAAAAAAATTTGCAAACCCTAGACCTAATGACTGAAATGACTCTTGTCCATTAAAAGGTCAAACATTGACTGTAATGGAATTTAGTGAACATTGATGAAAAGACCTAAGCCAACAGGTGCAAGACATGAGGGGAATGAACTGACAAGACCCTTCGGTAAGATTATCGCATGCTTCTAGCGGAATGCAACTGAGTGGATGGAGCGATACACCTAAAAATGAGATGCAGAAAGAGTTTTGGTCTCTGATGGAGGACTAATAAGACCGACTCTAACATTGGCTCCAATGGGGGATGGTAGGTCCATCTCCTTGGAGGTGCCGAGAACTGCAGATCTTTGGGTGAGTAGACAGTGCCTTTGTCCATTGGGCTATGGAGTCATTATTTCGACAAAAAACACAAGACCTTGACGCATTTATTGACTGAAACTTGACTTAAACCTACTTAATTATGAAACTAACATGACAGAAAAAACTAACTCAATGAAAAAGGAAATGACTCATGACTGACTTAACTAAAACAAGAACTTACAAAACTTGTTTCAATGGCAGCAGTCCATCAAGATTCGAGTGTTTCAAATCATGATGATAGCCACCTGCGTACTAATGCAATATGTACAATCATGTGTAATGTGTCTTCCAATGTAACCAATCAAGTAGATGCCTCCTTGATTGATTCTCCTGATCAGATCTTCTGGTCAACAACAGATACTAGTAACTTGGCCTCCAAAAACATAATTGACCATGATCTCCTTCATCACTAAATACTGCAATAATGACCTTCACTGCTGTCTACAGCAAATCTGCCATTGGATCATGAAGAACATAAGGTCTTTCCTCCTGCTGAAGAAACAAGGTGTCATTTTCTTGTGATGCTGATCTCTTTTTATAAATAATAGTAGGTTCCTGGTCTTCAAACAATTCTGAAGAAGTAGATGAGCATAATTCCTCTTCAAATAACATTTCAGAACATGAAACATAGGAAGAAGAATCTGAAATGGAATCCTAAATGGTCTGGCCTGTTGAAGTCTGAATGCATTGTAGACCATCATCATATGATATGACAGGCAGATTGTCTTTTCATCCATCAATCATGAGAAAAGAAACTTCAAATGATTCTAGAAACCCAACACAATCATTTATATCATCTACCATAAATTCACCCAGATATTTTTCACTTGAACAAAATTCTCATCTTGTTGTTCATGAGCTGACTGGACTACTTCTTTATGAAGGCTATGTTATGATGACAGGAGAACATTTGGACTCAAAACACTGTTTTCCTCATTCAAGGAGATTTTAATAGCAGAATTCTCTTTGGTGGGAGTTAGTACAAGGTTTTCTTGGTCACCATAATCCGAATCTAGATCTGAAAGGGTTGACTTAACGTTATCACATTTTGAAAGTAGAACTGGACTTCCCTGCATGCTGTCTTCTTCTATGGACAGATCCAAAACGACACTTTTTCTTTCATCACATTCAACCATATGGAATTCTTCAACCTGCTGATCTATAAAGCTATTCACCGGACTGTCATCCTTTTCAAAAGAGGAAGAAGTTTCACCAACACTTTATTGACCATGTGTGCACTGCAAATCCTCTTTAGCTTGAGCTGGAACATAACCATGCAAGAGTTGATCTATCTCATCTTCAGACAAAGGAGATAAGACCTTTTGTTTCCTTTTGCTCAAACAATGATTGTCTTCATTAATTTCAAGTGAAGGTCTATACAAATATTCCTCATACTCCTGATCCATTTCATGTAATTCTTGTTGACTATCAAGATGCAAAATTCTTTCATCTTCCACTGTACTACAATTTTGATCATGCTACAATTTTTCATGATCATCTTTACGCTGTTGAAAGGGATTTTCATATAGGGCTTTGATGATCTCTTCATCCTTGAAATTATCATCCCCATAGTATTTTTCAAGGCTTTCAATAAAAGTAGAAGCATGTCTGCAACAATCATGAACTAGATCCAATGATGGATAAGAATCTTTATATCTTTCAATGAACAGGGCATGAAAATCCTTTAAATAGTAAATAAAAGCAGGCGGCAAACTTTCATACCAAGATTGGGCTTCACCTTCTAGAGTGGCCAGGAATATCTTCATTAAGCAATCTTCAGGAAAATCAACCTTCAACTTGCGAATATGCATGTAAAATCGAACTAGATATAAAGCAGCATCCTTCTTACCATCATCTTTAAACGTAGGCAGGTTCCTTGACCAATCTACCTTCGGAATTTTATCTGGAAAGCCTGAAATGTGATCTCGGCTCATGGCAGCATATCTTCTTGCAATCCACTCCATTTTAAAAAATATCAAAGCTATTGATCACTCTCCAGTGGAGTCACCATGAAGCACCATTTGTTGGATTCTTCAGCGAAAGGAGTCCCCAGGTGAATGATTTCAATTTTCCCCTTATGTTTAATTGTTGTTCACCATCAAACATTAGATCTAAGCTTGACAGATGAACTGGGGCCAAAACAATCTTCAAGCAAACCATTTTTCCTCAGTGGAGTTGCCACTATGTTAGCACCTAAATCTGCCTTAGGCTAAAGGAAGGCAAAATTCAGGGTAACCACAAACCATGCTTATGCTGGTAGCTAGACCTACCAGAACAGGAGAGGGCTCTCTCCGTGTCACACTCAGTGAATAAATAAAAAATATGGTCTGAGATGACTTACTATGAATATTGATTTTAGGCTAGGTAAACAAATATGGAAACAAGAGGCAATTTTTGATAAATGACTGAGTTTCTAGGATGTATGGGACCCATGAGCAGAGAATTTAACACAAAGGCACAAATTACTTGATGAGGCAAGACAGGCGGAAAGTCAATCAATTAAATTTGAAATAATATGAAATGGAAAGATTGTTTAGGACGATGAAAGGGGCATAAATACATGAATTCTCTTCAACAGAGGAAGAACACATAAAGTGAAACTTTCCCACAGGCAGAGCAATAAACATAAATTCTACCTTATCTTACTTAGAAAATTTCACTGGAAATGAATATGAATTTACTGTGAAACATAACGAAATACATATGAAACATAAAGAGAACATTTTCTACAGTCACACCACATGAATCTCATCAACCAGAGCCACTGCCTTTCATTAATTCTCTATCGAAATATACAATGAAGAACTGAGTTTCTCTCCGACAGCCTCCCAGAAATTACAACCAACCCTTTGTAAATGGTTTTGCATACAATAAATAGACTATGCCATTGGGAAATAGAACGACCCACAGTTGGGGAGTTTTTCAAATGATTACAAACTGGAAATGGAAAGCCAAGCATTAGTTACAGGTGCAGCGTTACAAAAATGACATATGGCTTGGGTGACTGCTCGCCTTCCTTTGCCACTTGGATAGAAGCTAACCTTTAGTGAAAATACTTTTTAAACTTTGCCTTAGGTGCTGAAAAGGTATAGTGTAAATGAGCGGGCCCACTTGGAGAAAGTCGTGAATCGAAATTTCACGGAACGGAAGTGATTTTGGCCTTTGGGTTTGTATGTGCCGCGTAACTTTGGAGGCAATTTTGGGGTACCGGTTGGAGTCCAAATTGTGCCCAAGTGTTCCTGTTAGAAATCCTTGCCTGTCTATGTTCCAACCCAAGTAGAATTTCTTAATTTGGTGCTCATTTTCCCCTCCAAAGCTTCAATCTTCCAAGACTTCTTCCTGTGTGTCAAAATAGGGGTAGAGAGGTCATTTTTTGAGTGTTTTTGACCTCCTGGGGACTCAAAACTTGCCCAAACTTCTTTTCCATTTACCAGCAGACATGATTTTTCATGTTGAATCTAAAAGTGTAAACCTTTCTTGATTTGGAGCTCCCAATCCTAAGCACCGTGCCAGTGGCGCGACACACAGGGAGAAAAACCCTATTTGTGCACAAAAATTTGTCAAATGACCAAAAGTGTCCCAAAAATGCTCCAAATTTCTTGGCCATGCACCAAAAGCCATGATTTTTCATGTTGTATCCAAAAATGTGAACCATTCTAATTTGGAGCTCCCAATCATAAGCACCACGCTAGTGCGCGACGCATAGAGCCTGTGCGTAGCACTTTTTACAGGAGACGTTTGGAGGCCTTCTTGGTATCCAAATTGGGTTCAGGATAGCTAGTTGGAAATAATGTTTAGTATTCTTGCCACCAAACTAGAATCTGTCAATTTGGAGTTCATTTTCTCTGTCAAAAATCAAATCTCCTAAGGTCACTTTAGAGGTGCACCAATTCTCCCGAGGCAATTGTATTTTTGATATTTCTCTAAAACCATGACACCTATGTAAAAAGTGAAGGAGGTTTTTCTTGCTTCACCTATTGTGGAAAAAACCCTCTCTTGGTTTTCCAAAATTCATCTTTTCTTGCTCATAAACATCATTTGAGTGAATTATTGAGCCTTCCTCTCGCCTCCAAGTATTATTTGAGAACAACAATTTGCAAACCCTAGACCTAATGACTGAAATAATTCTTGTCCATTAAAGTATCAAACATTGACTGTCATGGACTTTAGTGAACATTGATTAAAAGACCTAAGCCAGCAGGTGCAAGACATGAGGGGAATGAATTGACAAGACCCTTCCGTCACATTATGTCATGCTTCTAGCAGAATGTAGCTGAGTGAATGGAGCGAGACACCTGAAAATGAGATGCAGAAAGAGTTTTGATCTCTGACAGAGGACTGACAAGACCGACTCTAACACTTTCTCTTCACCTCCACATGGCTTGATGATGTAGAATCTTCAATGATCTCCATCCTTGGGTTGTAGTCGCAAACTAGTGTCCCTTCGCTTTCTCTTGATTGATCAACTTGTAATTTCAGCTAGAATAGAGTCATTAGGAATGATTCCCTCATTATTCTCCTTCTATATCATCCCGACATGACATGATAGGGTACCTATTATTGTAATTTACTCATGATGATATGACATCAATCCGAAAAACCCATAGTCTAAGATGAAGAATTATGATCCAACAACTAAGCCCAGAACAAGTGGTGGGTTGGGAAGAGGGACTCAGTGACTCAACAATGCACAGTTCTAGCATCCATGGGGGGAATATTCTTTAAGACTACACAATGTGTAGCTCAAGCAGACCTGGAGGACAAGACTGTGTAGTTTCCAAAGTTAGTGGGGATTAGCTGAGGGAATGGATGTTGGGAGAGCTAACTGCTCAATTTTGAGAGTTGAGGGAGGCTAGGCTACTACTCCATTGCACAACTGAAGGACTTAGGGGATGATTTTGAGGCTTGATGACGCGAAGTTCATAGTTTAAGCTGGGTTGGAGGAGAAACTGCACAATTCTAGAGGTCAAGGCTAGGGATTGGGCACATGAAATTTATATGTAGGAATCCTATGAGACATTAAATGTGTAGTGCGTAGTTCAAAAGGGGCCCAGTGAAGCTAAGTTTCTCAATAGGGAATTTTTATGAAAATGTCTAAGTGTGGGATAGGTGATGAACTATGACAAAACTTGATTGTGATAACACACCTAGCATACTATGATGAAAAGACAACATAGATAATCCGAACACATGAACAAAACATCTCCCTCCATGTGACTCCTTTACTACAAGATACGACAAGCGCGACATTTAAGATAGACTTTTGGACAATTGTGACGACAGTTGTGCGGTAGTGCTCAGGAATTTGTCCATGAGTGAAATAGGTGTTGACATAGTTAGAATAACTCATATACATAAATAGATACCTTCGAAACCATAATAATAGGCTTGCAACCATTGCAAAACAACCAAATATGTTGAAAGATGATAGTTAACCCAACATGAAAAAGTTAACAAAACACTACACTAAAGCTCACAAAATAAGATCTAATGTTTGCGAAAACAATGTACAAGACTAGGGAAGTCTCCAAAACTGAGGGTATGCCAAAATTTTGGAGTGTGTTGTAGTAGCTACAACACCTCCAAAATTCCTTTGAATGGTAAAAGTGTGTTCAAATTTGTTTGTTATTTATAAGGTTATTTTTCAATCCAACTCATCAAATTGAAAGTTGAGACCAATTGTTCATCTTCAAAATACATTAAAACTAATGAATTTGAGCATGTTACAAGATAAATTTTGCAAAATATTTTCTGGTAAAAGCTTTGAAACAACATAACCAATGGCTATACATGATTTTCCTAAATCCTTGGCTAGTTTTATAATGACAAACATGATTCAATGTGTTTTTAATTTAATGTGTCTATCTAGAATTTTACTTGGTTTCATTATATTTTATGTCTAAGCTAGAATTGATAGAATAAAACACAAAATTTATATCAACAAAAAAATTAAATGACAAGAAAAAATATATTAATAAAATGTCATATAGAAGGAAATAGAAATGCCCTTTAAATTTATAACCTATTAAGGATAGTCACCCCAAGAACTTTAAAGAGTTGATGGTAATCTCTACTTGGTGATTGAACTATCCAAATTGATGGTAATTGTTATTTAGTGATTTAAGTGTCCATTATATTCAAATTCTACGCAATCTCCATCCAACATAATGAGTGGGAAGACTATTAACATTCTAAAATTTATTTGTTATTAATTTTAAAAACTAATTTTGTTTTAATTAACTCAACATATGTACCTATTGGGAATTTGTTCATCTAAAAGGGCTCACAGGGATTCAAGCTCTTAAAATTTATCCCTCCAAAGAACAAATTTGATGCATATAAAATATCCTTGGGAAATTACTATATGAAGTTCTAATAAGGTCAGAATTATGACTAGGAAAAATAGAGATATGGCTAGAATGAATCTTATTGCTTAATATGCATCCATGATATAATTTGGAGAGGATGTTCATATTTTAAAATTAGTATTAC
This sequence comes from Pinus taeda, assembly GCA_000404065.3. Lineage (NCBI taxonomy): Eukaryota > Viridiplantae > Streptophyta > Pinopsida > Pinales > Pinaceae > Pinus > Pinus taeda. The sequence continues at coordinate 28,097 of APFE030571039.1, forward strand.
AGACAAAGGGAAGGGAAAGGGAAAGTAGTGAATTTTGAGAGTTTAGAATCCTCTTTTTTAAAACTCCATTTTATTATACTCAATATAGGATGTTACTATGGAATTTGCAATTGAAGATTCCTTCAAATGAATATACAAATGGTCAATGAACCAATGATGAATATAACTATAATATTTTTGACAATATTATAACAATGGACCACCTTTTCACTCTATCACTGAAATCAAGGATTTAGAAGTGATCCCATCAACAACTTCACACAGATAATTGGAAAGAGAGTCTTAGATAACATTCAGTATAATATTAATAATATTTTTTTAATATCTCCTTTTGTTATCCCATATAAATCTATCTAAAACTAATGATTTGATCATCATCTTCTCTTTTCTTTTTTCAGAATAAAATAATAACATCGTTTTATATTATATAAGATTTTTTCTGCATATGCCAACTATTTCGTAATTACAAACAAAGGACTACCATCAAAGATTAGTAGTTTCTAATGAATGTCATAATAGAAATACATAAAACTACATAAATAGCATCAAATGACTATCATCCAGTCCAAAAAACATAAATTCTAATAGTTCAAGAATAAGAAAAATGCGCCAATCTTCCTCTTAAGCAAAACAACATCACATAAATGTAACAAGAGATCCAAAAATGTATACACCAACCAAGTAGAAGGTCTGCCACAGGAGACAAATCTTATTTGAAGTATATTTTACCCATCACGTAAGTGATATCATTTTAAAAGGCTAAATATGGAATCTCCCTTATATGATATATGTGTCCCATTTTTGAAAGAGGATCCGCCACACCATTATGTTCTCTATAAATGTGGGAGAAAGTCACCCCTTGGAATAGTCCCATCAATAACCTATTTCTTTTTATCCAATTAGTGAGCATAGGATGCTCAAATGTAGTCTGGCCCATAGCGCAATGAACGACATACTTCCAATGCCCAATACCACCAACATCACAATGGATAAGTAGTGCAGGAATAATAAAACCCCCCACAAGGAAATGATCTATGTGTGAGTATTGCAACTCCACCAACTATTCCATAAGAAGTGGTAATAGTGTTGAGCTCTAATAATTATGTAAGCCCCACAACAACGAAATGCTTACTAGATGCCCCATTAAAAAATTCAATAGGAAAAATGCTCTAGATCTCAATATGTTGAATATTCCATGAAAGTCCCTTCTAGACCATTTACCTTGTTTCGTTAAAATATACACATATCTTCGAACAAGTGTTTTAATGCTTAGTGAGAAGTTTTTGAAAATATTGACATTCATAGATCTCTAAATACCCAAAAATGTATATTGGAAGAGTATGGAATTCATTGTATTCATAGATCTAATCCTATAAGAAAACCTCAATTGATGTAGAATTTGAATTAGCTCATAAGTTGAGGATATTCATGATACTAAACCAAATGGAAACTGCTTAGGGACATTTAAGGAATAAGTGGATCACATCCTTTGCCTCCAAAATATAGAAAATACATATTCTAGAACCACTAAAACAGTGTTGACATAGGATGTCCAAGGTTAATATATTATTTCAACAAGCTAGCCACCCAAAACTTTTAAGCTTGAGTGGAAGATTTCACTTCCAAAGTTTGAGGAACCACCCATAAGTTTCGAAAATAAAATTGGAGAAAGAGATATACTCATAAATGTCTAAAACCGAGATAACACCCTATAAATGTTTTCCTCCCCAAGTGAATATATCATCCATTTCTGTTAATGTGATACTAGTCTTATGAATTCCATTTATATACTTATCTGAACATGTTGCCAGCTCACCATAAAGACAGAAATACCAAGAGCTCATCCAGGTGAAATATATGCAGTTGTGTCCATGTGATAGCTGAATTTTATTGAGGTAGTAAATACCCAAATAATAGTTGTGTCTTTTAAGAGATACATGTAGTGAATGATTGCCATGGAATCCTTTAATAGTATTAAGACCTACCTCAACACGAATACCAATTTCAATTTCACATTTCATATGTCCTATCATCCATTGTTTCACATTAAGCATATTGTTTCATATATGTGAGACATGGCGAGGAGCTCAGATACCATGCTTCAACCACTTTCGAAAATATAAATGTTTTAGGTGCTTCACCTTGATAATTTTTTACAAAATTCCATTTCCATTTATTGTGCACCACATACTCTTTACTAGTAAATCCCAACTAAATTTTTCAATGTCTAATAACCCCCATGCACCCTCCTCAAGGCACTCAGATATTACCTCTAGACAAATAAGATGGATCTTGTGGACATCCTTGGACCCCACTCACATGAACTTGGAAATAAAAGAATTAATACTCCTAATGATTTTCTTGGGGAGTGAATCTAAATGCATGAAGAATATAAATATACTCTATAAAACTGATTGAAAGGAATAGTCTACCCCTAAGAGTCATCCATCTGTGTTCGAGTAGGAAGTTTATGCTCAAAATTTTCTATCAGCCAACACGAGTCATTAATATCATATTTTTTCAGGTTTAATATGAAATTCAATATATTTGATAGCCACATCCAAGTGAGTGAATGCCACCTCAAAAATAGTTGCAATCTCTACAACATAGTCCTCCCTCTACAACAATGATTTTTACTTATTCATGTATAATCCTGATGCATCACTAATATCCCAATAATTTTATTTAATAACCTTGATTCTGCAACATATGCCCTCCCTACGATGAAAACATGATCTACAAATATTAGGTGATATATTGACATATTGTTTGCAACCCAAAAGGCCGTGAAAGGCCCACTACTGTGTGCCTTAGATACCAGCCTGATCAGCCCAACAATCACCACAATAAATAATGGATGTGATAAAGAACATCCCTATATTAATCCCTACGATGCATTAAATAATCGAGATGGCACCCCATTAGTTAAAAAAGAAAAAATTGCAATGTGGCACAAATAATAATCCAATCTACAACCTGGAAGGAAAGACCATTATTATGGAAGACCATCCTCCGAAAGCTCCAATCTATATAATCCTAAGCTTTATGCAAATAAATTTTCATTATCGTAGCATTCCTCCTTTGTTTTAATTTTGTTAGTGCCTTCTGCATTTTATATCAATCGAAGATTTAAGAAATCAAACTGTTAAGTTATAATGTATTTCTATATTCCCTTTTATCCAGATGGAAATAATACTTGAGATCATTTTATAAGTGATATTGCATTGTGATATAGGCCAAAAATCAATGTAAGACAAAATCCTACAAGATTTGGGAATTAATACTTGAAAATAATGGATAAACACATAGTTTTTTGGTTGTGTGTTGTAATTAGGAATTAGTTCATAATTTTAGGGAATTAGTTCTAACCATCCTAGCCCTATGCATCTCTATAAAGTTGTAATTGTTTATTGTTAACTCAATGAATGTATTCAATATTCAGGGCAACCTCAGGGAGTCCTCTCTTGAGGAATACCAATTTCATTCATCTTTTATCTTCCTTTCTTTCTCGTTGGTATCAGAGCGTCGGGAAATTAATCAGAACAGCCAGTAAGAAAGGCTTTTAGGTAGAGTCTTTTCCTATGACTATGTGGGATAAGATATTTTTCTACCCGCATAGGGAGGAGTTGAGAAATTTGCGGAGTCGACTAGCTAGTCTATTTGGTGTTTCGGATCTAAGTCGATTGAGGAGGCTTGATAGAAGGTGTAACCACCTTGTTCAACATACTTTTAAGTGCTAGAGATTTCTTCACCTTGGTATCAGAGATTTCTCTGCCACTTAACAATAAATAATTATTGGTTGTCTCGCCTTGAGGTTGAGGGCGTGAGTGGTGGTGGTGGCATTGTGCAATTTTAATGATAGGGAGCTTATTTAGAGACAGTATGTCCTAGCATTGTTGTTGAGGCATGTTGCCAATATTCCTGGAGTTAGTGTTAAGCCAATGTGTAATCCTAGAGCTAGTGGTGAGACAACTTTGTTGATAGCGAAATCACAGTGAAACTTGAAGGTCATCAAAATATGGTGGCAATGAAAGCATAATGATATGGATCCATGGAGGTTGTGGCTAGCTTCCTGATCTATGCCAACATGAAGAAATCCACATGTGTTGAGGCAACGTGGGGAAGCAATGAGCAATGAGCGTGGGGAAGTATTAAGCTTTCAATGCGCAATCTGTTGGTCACAAAAACATAGAGAGTTTCCCCTATGAATGAATTCTAGGTGCAATGGTGAAGAATGGTGAAGAATTTTTGTAGTTTGACGACCGAATCGTCTAGCAGGTAGCGAGCTGCATTGATAGAGTAAACTTACAAAAATCCAAATTTGTAAATGAACTATTCCCCTCCTCTAATGAATCTTGCAGTGGTCGTTGCTGAAAGTTGATTGAGAACATAAGTTCTCTTTATTTTTTTTAAAAGGAAGAACATGAAAAGTGGTCAGCTTACACATTATACAATTCATGCTTGAAAAAGCATGTTTTCTTTTGTTTTGAGTGCCCATGTGAAAGGGGCTAAGTTATTGGCATCTATTTGGAATTTTCTTAAAACAAAAGGTGGCTTTATTTGTTTTAAGAAGTAAGTGAGTCCTGTTAATTTTTTAGCCTCTCTTTGGAGCCATTTGAAGCTGGTGGAAATACTTTTGAAAGACATTGGGAGAGGATGGTGAACCTATTTGCAGGGACATACCTAAATGAAGCCAATAAACTAGATGGCACAAACTATATCAATTGGAAATTCAAGATGCATACATTATCTTAAAGCTATGAAGCTTGCACCATTACAAATGGAGATGAAGTAAAACCTATTACAAGCACGACGGGGTACAACAATTGAAGACTGGGAGAAGAAAGAAAATAAATCAAAGGTACTGCTTAGAATTTTTGTAAAAGATAACATAATTACTCATATCCATGATTGTAAGACTTCTACTAAAACTTGGAATACACTGAAGGAATTATATCTGACTAAAAACACAAATCAAGTTCTCTTCTTGAAAAGAAAGCTCTTCTAAATTAAAATGTAAGAGAAAGAATATGTTAATTCCTTTATTTCCATAATTAAGATTTTAAATATAAGCTGGGAGACATAGGAGAGTGAGTACATAATTCTGATATGGTAACAATTACATTAAATAGAATGTAAGAAGACTATCAGATGTTTATTACAGGTCTTGCAACCATGGTGAAAGTGTGAAATTTTGAGGAATTGATAAGTATATTGATGCAGGAAGAATAAAGGTGTAATATTTTGAGACCCCATAATTCATATTTAGTGCCTGTGGCAAGGAAGAAATTCTTCAAAGGGAAACAGGGAGGAGAAAACAAAGGTGGAAGATCATCTCAGAAAAGGCCATTTTTCAAATCAAATCAAGTATGTCATCTGGAATAAAAAAAATTTATTGTGGTAGTTGTGGGCATCTTGCCAAAGAATTCTATAAGAAGAAAAGTGATGAATCTAGTCATAAACATAGAAGACCGTCAAGATATTTTTAAAGAGAAGCCCTAAATTCTGATCTCCAAAAATCTCAAGCTATTTGTTTCTAATGCTATGTTGTCTACTGAAATGGATGATGCTAATACATGGTTTGTGGAATTTGGAGCCTCGACTCACGTGACATGCAATAAGGACTCGTACAAAAACTTCAACGAAATAATCATTGGTGGAAGTATCTACCTTGGAGATGATCGTGCATATAATATCACGGGATATGGAGATATACCTATAAATTTACCAAATGGAAATATCAGGTGCATCCATAATGCCATGTATGTGCCTGGGAACAAGAAAAAATTGGTCTTTGTGTCTACAATTATAGATCAAAACATGAATGTTGAATTCTTCAAATAGCATTGTATAGTGAAAGATGTGTTGGACCATTGCAAACATGTTCCTTTAGGAGTTAGAGTTGGAGACATGTACAAGCTTGATGCTACCAAAAAAGGTCACCAAGCATTGACTTCTACAACTATGTCAACATAAATTATTTGGCATGAAAGATATGGTCACATCAATTTTCATGATTTATCGTCGTTGTGAAAACAAAGTATGGTTGAAGGACTCCCTATGTTAAAGAATAAATATGCTACTAACAATGTAAACTTTGAAACGGGAACTATAAACTCAAAACGGGAACTCTGGCCCAAAAACCCCAAAAAAACATCAAAAACAGTGTTAAAAACAAAAAGTGTGTATACTGGAACGATGTTTTTTTTTTAGCTACCAATTTTGAATGTGTTTTAAAAATGGCGGTGGCTACGAAATTTACTACAAAATTTACTACGAAATTTTCGTGCAAAATATAGCTTCAAAACGAAAGTGATGCTACTGGAATAACATTTTTTTTTTAGGGTCAATTTTTAAAATTTTTAAAAAATGCTAATAAAACCAATTTTTTATGTCTCAAACAAAGTTAATTTTTAAGGAAAAACACATTAATGTTTATGGTAGAATATCATTTTTCTTTCCTAAGTATAAATTTAACATGTTTTCAACCACACCATGCTAGATACAAAAGAAATTGAAAATTTTCAACTATAAAATTAAAAAACCATGACATTATGAACAAAGTATATCACTCAATGAAATCAAAAGTCTTTATTTGTATACTGAATAAAATAGACATTATATCTCTAATTTGATATTGCATTGTAGATATTTAAACAATAAAATTTATCATACTTAAGACATAATCCAACAACATAAAAATGCTTCATAACTTCTCATTTAAAAACATATGGAAAACATTAATTTTATTTGAAGATATGATGCATACATCAGTTATATAATCTGTCTTAAAAAATTATTCAGAATCACTCATATTTTCTTGCACACCATCACAATTCACATCTTCAGATGAGTGACTGGATGCTGACGATGATGTTCCATATTCTTCTCTTTCATCAACTAGTGCCCCATCTGAGTCCACATGCATGCCCAACATTCCAGGCTTCAAAAGTCTTCTAGATCTACGACTGGTTTCAGCAGACTCCCATATCAAGACTATTCCTTCTGGTAACAACCTTTTCAGAATCTCTATCGTCTTGAAGCGAAGAGTTCCTCTCTTTGTTAAATTGAGGTCATAAACAAGTATGTCAACATCCTCCAATTGTAATATGTCTGTGCGGCGGCGATTTATATTTGTACCCTTTCTTTTTCTTTTTCCACCATTTGTTTTGTCAACTACCATCTCTGGCTTATACACACCATTGAATGGGTGTGTATTTGTGGCATACCAATGTACTTCAACACTTGTAACATCCTCATTTTATGTAAAGACCTTTATAACTTTAGCAACCCAAAATGGATAGCCTTTGGGATCTCCATCTGCTGGCACTGCAATCATGCAACCCTCCTTAATATCATGTACTGAACCCCTATAAAGGTCTTCCATGGCTTCACGTTGTGCACGAGATATTCTGGAACCAATATACATCTCTCTTTCCATTGCCTGTGAAGAATTAATAATACTTTGAGTTTGTTGCTGTTCAACAATGTTTACTTCCTCTTGTTCATTCGACACATTTTGTGGCCAAATAAATGGATTTTTCAAAGGTATATCTTCATTGGTTGTTGTTGAAATGATATCACTTTGATTATTGAAAAATGATTCCCACCAAACTGAATCAGCAATGTCAAAGTACTCATATGTATATCTAATACATTTTTTAATTTCCTTCTAGGCAATCAAATAATTTAATATGTCTAATTCTGCTGCGTGCACCGACTTCACCAACTGATTGTAAATAACAATATTTTTGATGCAAATATTGGGCGATCTGGAATTGAACTCAAAAATTTGCAAACCATAATGACGGTGCCCATTCTTTAGTAGTTGAAAACTTCTTGCCCCATATTGAGTGTTCCCAGCAATTTTTTATAACGAATTGATGTTTGGAAGCTAATATACATTAAGTTGTTCAATGCATTTCCCCTCAGCCATATTATCCTAGAATAAACCTTTCGCATGTCCACAGTTTTTCCAACACTTCAAAAAGCAGGCTTTGGCATGGTCATGATTTCTTAATACATTCAATTAGTGATGGCAAGCTCCCAACTTCCTTCCTCCTCAATGTGACTGAAAAAACGACTGAACATCTGATCAATATGGTCATGAGTGTGCCCAACAAGAAGGAAACCAACCTTTACCTTTTGAAAAACTCTCAATTCAACAAGCATGTTCAGATACCCAAAAAAAACCTGATTTTTGTTTTCACGACAAGTGTTATCCAATTGTAGATACAAAACTTCAGGAAGATTACCAGACCAATGAGAAATCACATCATGAATTATGGTTATGGTCAGATTTGCATCATTATGAATATTTGGAGCTGTGAAGTACACCCTTGGCAACATTTTCCCATTGAAGACCATACAACCGACCAAGTGAAACTGAATAAAATTTTCCTCCTGTAAATTTTGGGTGTGCGAACAAAATGTTTTCTTTTGGTCCATACCATCAATTATCAAACCCAAATATTTATTCAGATTATCATAACACTTCTTTCGATGCTTGTACAACTTCTTCCTTTCATTTGTTTGTTGTTCGTGATGCTCCTTAAGTTCTTTGACAATTGAATCTACACAACATAAAAGAAATCCATTAAGAAATATGTTTTCATAGTTGTTGACTATACAATTTTAAAAGTTAAAGTTATGAATGCTTACCTCCTTCTGATCCTTCACATTTGCCCCTTTTTTATTTAAGAGAAGCACATGTACTGCAAATCCCCATCCTTTTCTTCTTAGGAATACAGACATTGTTGAATTCTTTCTTCCATACCTTCACAAAATATTGATATGTAATAAATCGGCCATGTCCCTCAGCACCTTCTACATATTCTTTTTATAAGTTGTAGAATTCTCATCTTGAAAAATTATCTAGAATATGTATTGTCTCTCTATTTGGCATACACTCTCCATGCTTTGAAAATAAATCTTTCATCCATGACATTGCAGTATTTGATAATGGCCCAAACTGTCTTTTATGACGTAAATCTGAATAAAATGTGGGATCCTTTTCCAAATTTTCTTGAATTCTCGAGAGACGAAAATTCCCAATCGAATGAAACATTTTGAAAGCTTTTCTACAGATAAATAAACTCCTAATATGATAATCATAACTTGACAATGTAGATTGCATGTACCCAACTAAATATGAATTTTGCATGCTTTTATTCATTGACAAATATCTCTTCCTACTCTCTACTGCAAATTTGAAATCCATATGTTTCAAGCAATCTTTTTGGCAGCATTCAGTTGAAATGAGAGTGTTGATAGAACTTCTTCTCGTCAGATATTCTGCTCTACCCCTTGTATAACTAGAACAGCTTGCATTGATATGAAAAGGTCTACTGCTACTCCTCGATACAATATTTCTTGGCAACATCTCCATCATTGGATCATCATTTGTATAAGGATTTTCATCATCATTAAGAGGAATTTTATCCACACTATGATCAGTTGTGCTTTTCAAATATTGACTTGGAGGATATTCTTCATCTTTCCCTTCTTCAGTGCTACTGTCATAGTCCTTAGAATTCGGATTGAATGGAAAATTTGACTCAATGTTTAATGGATATTCTTCCTCATGTGCATTGTCAGTGCTGCTCTCATAGTCCGTAGAATTAGGACTACGTCGAAAATGTGATTGTTTACTTATTGAAGATGCTACATCCTCTCCTTTGTCACTACTACCTTTATACTCATTAGAATTAGGACTAAGTGCATCATCCTGTCCCTCATCACTGCTGCTCTCATAGTCCTTAAAATTAGGACTAAGAGGACACTATGACACTCCATTCTTTTGTAATTCATCATCACGCTCTTCATCATTGTTGCTCTCATAGTCCTTAGAATTAGGACCAAGTGGACACCGTGACACTCCAATCTTTTAAAATTCATCATCCCGCTCTTCATCACTACTGCTCTCATAGCAGTTAGAATTAGGACTAATTTGACACCATGACACTCCATACTTTTGAAATTCATCATCATGCTCTTCATCATTGCTGCTCTCATAGTCCTTAGAATTAGGACTAAATGGACACTTTGACACTCCATTCTTTTGAAATTCGTTATCACGCTCTTCATCATTGTTGCTCTCATAGTCCTTAGAATTAGGACTAAGTGGACACCGTGACACTCCATTCTTTTTAACTTCACCATCATGCTCTTCAACATTGTTGCTCTCATAGTCCTCAGAATTAAGACTAAGTGTACACCGTTACAGTCCATTCTTTTGAACTTCACCATCATGCTCTTCATCATTGTTGCTCTCATAGTCCTTAGAATTAGGACTAAGTGGACACCGTGATACTCCATTCTTTTGAAATTTGTCATCAAGCTCATCATCATTGCTGCTTTCATAGTCCTTAGAATTAGGACTAAGTGGAATCTATGACTCTTTATTTATTTGAAATTCTCCATCCCCTCTTTCATCAGTGTTGCTCTCATAGTCCTTAGGATCATAACTAAGTGGAAGAATTGACTTTCTATTCATAGTGGAATAATTCCCGTTATATTCATCAAAATGAAAAGAGTTGTTATGAAATGAAGATGTTTATGGTGTATAAATCGAAACTTCACTATCAGGACAATCCATCCCTTTCAAATAGAAGATGTTGACTGATACAAATGGAGATTCTCCTAAAGATATTATATAGCTTAAAGAATGAAATTTTCCCTCCAAAAAGTTTCGCGAAAATATTTCCCTCTAAAAAGTTTGTTAGATTTATTTCCCTTCATTATTTTATTCTACAATTTATTGAAAAATGTAAACTAAATTTTTTATGAAATAAATCATTAAAGTTAAAATTGTAAACTACAACTTCTACATTAATTATTTTAATAGTTAAAGTATATAATATTTACTAAACAAATGAATGTTTTTTCTAATTTTTATAATACATTCTAAAACAAATTAATCCCACATTCACCCCGTTGTAAAACAATTCTATAATATTCGCTTTATCATATTTTAAAACAAATTATCCCACATTAACCATACGGTAAAACATCTCCGTAATTTCACTTATATACTAAATTCCAATATCACTATTACTCACATCACATCAAGGTTTTCTGAAGTTTGTTGAAAGACTTGTGAATTTGTGGAGTAGCTATATTGCTATCAACAACATATTCAATGAAGAATTCTCACAATTGAAAGGTAAGTTAATTTTTTTCCTTGAAAATTTTCATATTAAATTAGTTTAATGAAGCAGATTTTTTTTTAATTAATACTTTTTCTAAGCCACATTAACCAATACGTCCATCATGGGCATGGTGGGCCCGACAAAACTTAATTGCCCAACAGTCGTGGGCGTGTCGTCGTGGTGTCGCGGGTCAAGC
>APFE030571039.1:61013-90441 GCA_000404065.3 Pinus taeda
AAATAAAGTTAATAATTAATAATTAAAAAATTTGAGATATTTTTTATTCTAGTATATGGTTTTCTAATTATTATGATATTCTTAATTCATGATTTTTTTCATAGTATTTTTCTCTAATGAAGTTCATTTAAAGGCATCAAATTCAATTGAATTTTTCTTTTTCTTACCTCTACTCTATCCTTGCCCAAAATGAATCCTATAAAATTTATACTCTAGCATTGAATACACTTAAATAGAAGTTATTAATTTAGTATTGGCTAGATACCAGTGGATGCTACTATGATTTAGAAAGTGGAATACCTAGCATATATCAATGATCTTTGTCATCACAAGGCTCCAATTCCAGGTACACTTATTAATATTTCATTCTAGCCCAACTGTCTAAATACTAAATTCCCTACGTTTTTAATTTTTGATGTGCATTGATGTTCTTTTTTCTTAATGTGGTTCACATACTTCGAAGAGTAGTGACCTAGTGACCTCTACATTCACCGAAATGGTTTCGGGTAGATCCACTTGAAGAGATTGATGTTCTTTTTTCTTAATATGGTTCACATACTTCGAAGAGTAGTGACCTAGTGACCTCTACATTCACCGAAATGGTTTCGGGTAGATCCACTTGAAGAGATTAGTCTCGTCGACTCATTTCAAAGCCTAACCCCAAGAGTCTTGAGGAAAATTGAACGTGTGACCTCTCATAGGCAGGTGTTTATGTGACGGTTACTCGACCAATTGAACTAACTCTTGAAGCATGTTATACTTTCACGTTATTCTCATTATTATATTATATAATATTACCACATCACATATTAATATATAAATTATTTGAAACTCACTCATTTTTTATTGTTATTATATTTATATAATACCTCTCAATAACATAAAAAAATTACCAATACATACTAAACCATTTTTTAAAATATATAGACGTAAATGAACCAAACATAAAAATGTGCTTAATCCTATAATATTACAGGGCCCTTTAAAGAGATGATTATATGAATAAATATTAATAAAGTCCTCAAAAATGAAATGCTAAAATAAACAAATAATAATTATATTATTAGTCCCCACCTTGTGAAGGACAATAGCATTCACCTCATGTCAAACTGAATTGACTTCCAATATTTTCTCGGATTTATTGCAATTCAAAACAAAGTTTGAAGAAAATTCTTAATTTTCTAATTTTCCTTTAAAATCAAATTAATTTTCTAATTTTTTGGTAGCCTTATTTCTAATTTTTAATTGGTTGAACGAGCTTTGATAGGACATAGTTCCCTTGGTTGAGACTGTTTTATTTTTACTATTTTTCAATGCCTAACAAATAATTGAAAAATCAGAAAAAAGACTAACTTTGTCAACAACCATTGTGTAGGTTGAGGCTGTTTTATTTTTGCAATTTGTCAATGTCTAACAAATAATTTAAAAATCAAGAAAAGACTAATTTTGTTAGCAGCAATTATGTAGGTGATTGCTTTAACACTCACAATGGGACTAACATTATTATACAACTACACTGCCTAGTTATAGAAGAACTGATGTGGTTGTAGGTGCTTTATGTAGACACGAGGAGGGGAGGATGGGAGGGGAGGGTCGGGCAAGGCCTAAATGAATGTCCAGCTCATTTTGCGGAGGAAGTGTCTTTTACATAGATGGGGTGGTGGAAAATGCTTGTTGAACAAGATTAGATTGGGGGGAGAGGTTTGTTGAACGAGAACAAATCTCCAATTATTATAATTGCAAGATAACACACAAAAAGTGAGGGCTCTTCACACATTGCTCATCCTTCTTCAACAAACTTGATAAAAACTTTGTAGCTTAGAAGTAAATAATGTCCATTGCAATCTGTGGTAACTCAAAAATATGTGCTTTAAAATCCATATCGTTCCATTATGGCTTATTTCTCTAAACTCCAGTCAGCTATGAAGATGGATCAGATATTTTCTCTATTATACTATAATAACCATTTTTATATATCAATTACTCATAATTACATGTGGTAGGGTGTGTTTTCTCTAAACCTCTACGGTTCCACCTCAAAATCAAGATTACTTATAAAATGGTTTGCCAATTTAAGACACTATGAACATGGCTTGTTCTAGTTTTCTTATTGATAAAGTTTTTATGTTCATTGAAAAACATAAAAAAGGAAATTGATGAACCAAAAGTGTCAAAGCTCCTGTATAAGAAAATCTCTACATAAGAAAACTAATTTCTTAAAAAAAATGTGGGCCACATAAAACATATGCTACAAGATAAAATCTTGGCATCTAGAATATGACACACATGTTACACCAAAGGTGTTAATGGTTAAAAATAAAGAATCCAAATAGATTTACAACTAGAAACCATAGAAACCATAAAAAAGGGTGGGCCACATAAAACATCTTCTACAAGAAAAAATCCTCGCATCTATAATTCCATGGGGGTTACATCAATATTTTTAAGGGTCAATGCTCAAATGTACCTCGAAAAACAAATCTAAAAGGATTTATATGCTAAGCCTATGAAAATTATAAAATAAAATCAAATAACTAGCTTTTTATCAAAATATCTTAACCATTAATGCCTAAGAATAAATAATTAACTCTAAACTAAAATAGATCGATGCTTAAATCTAGTTCATTTTCGATATGCTAAATAAGATCTAAGAATCACTTCAGAGCTAGCTCGAGTCCCAAATCTGAACTGTTGTGCATAGGGATAATGCTACAATTTTTTCTTGCAGAGAGAGATGGAGTATCTGTGGGAGAATGAGGGTGGATAGGGAAAATAATATTAAAAGGTTTCATTTTTCAAAGCTTTTACTGTGCGAATAACGAATTATGTGTGGGAGAGCAGTTTCATAGAGTTCTGATTTTATATATGTGGAAAATTAGGAGTTTCGTGGATGCTCTAACACTGTGCTATTGCTCTAACGATTTGTGTTAGAATTGAATCTTTGTGAAGGATGAGATATGTGTTGTAGAACATGATAATTAATACTATTATGTTTCATTGGGAAAAAAATTTACTATGTTGAGATTTTATACTAGGAAAGAGGATTATTGTTATGTTTTGTTGTGTAGTTTCTTTATCGTTCACAGGATGGAGTATTTTCGAGAGAATGGGTGTGCATAGGGAAATAAACATAAAACTATTAGTATTAAAATATTATTATTATAATGTTTCATTGTGTGGAGCTTTGATTATGTGGGAAATGGGGAATTTACGTTTATTTTTTGAATAAATGTTTACTTTATCCATAAAGGAAAATAGACAAATGTACAAATTAATTTACGAAACAAAATTATCAAGAGAAAAAAACAACCAAATCTTCAACAATTTAATTTTACATAGGCTATAGGTAATGAATTAGATAGACAAATACCGATAAATGTCACGCACAAGAATTAATTTTGTTATTTTTGAATTAAGCTAAAATTTCTTGTTCTAATGTTCAAAAACTCGAAGAAGGACAACTATTATAAACTCATTCGATTTATAAATGAAAACAGAAATGGAAAAAAACTAACAATTATCTAAATTACTACATATCCTCGATAATAGAAATGATGTGGGCTAGCTAAAGATTATAAGGGGAGGAACCTTGGTCAATGGAAATGATATCATCATCTCTTTCATTAGTTTCCTCCTTAGAATTGGCATTCTTAGTGTGACGAAAATAATCCAGACAGAAACTCAATGTTTTGTTTTCCAATTGCAGTTGCTGCATCTTCAAGTCAAATATTTCCAGTTTTGGATTTATAAGGATGAAATTTACTTCTGCTTTAGATTGAATTTTTTCAACATGTCTTGAGATCAAAACAATGAGAAATTGCATAGTATCAAATATTCTAGGCAAAAAAATATTTATCATTTTCTCTACAGTTCCAAGATCGTTCTCCATAAATTTTAATCTATACTGCACTCGATAATTAGCTTGGTGAATTACACTTCTTATAGCTGAATCTATGTTTGAAGGGTTGCTCTAATAATGTAAATATATCATCAATCTAAATTTCCTTGATTTTATGCCTCCCTCTTTGTCGTTAATATCAGGTTTGATTCTGCATAATGTAAATGTTTATTGTCCAAAGGATGTACAAATGATACGGTATGGGTTAGAAAATGAGGTGCAAAAGGAAATTTATGCTATTAACGGTTAATTAATTTAACTATGAGAGAAATTTCAAATTAGTATTACTATTTTATTTTTCTGAAGCTTTCCTTGTGCAAATATTTTTCTACGTGGAGGATGGGTAGAGTGCATGAACGGGGGCATTTTCTAGTTTGTATTTTTTACAGTAAAAGATTCAATTTTTCTTTTGTGCTTTGGACATATTCCATTTTCGAGTGTTTTCGCCGCACTTGGTGCAATGTTTTGTAAAATATTTAGCGACATTTACATTTAAAATATTACAAATAATATATAATATTAATAATGTTGAAGAACTGTGTAGAAAGAAAAAACTTATGGAAGTGGAAATCTTTCATTATAACATCATGATCATTAGTTGGTTAAATAACAAAGTCTTTAGCGAAAAATAAGTCTATTACAAAGGTGTGTAAAAAAACCACTAGTGTTTGAATGTTGGTAGATTCTCTTAAACTGAGGGAATAACATAGTAGTGGAAATGAACATTGTTTATAGCAATCAACATGAACAAAAGTTTGTAATTTTTTTAATTAAAAAAAATTTATGACTACAAACATGCATGAATTGTGTAAAAGGTCTGTGACCTGTGCTTCAAATTCAATCATTTCAACATGCTTTGAGACAGAAGTGATGAGAAATTCTAGAGAAATGGTTATTCTAGATAAAGAAGTATCAAGCTCTTACTCTGCAACTCTAGAATCATGATCCATAAACATCAATATGTATTACAATCGATAATAAACTTTGAAAAATATGGTTCTAATCTTTGATTCTATGTTTTCATAATAGCTCTCGCAATGTAAATATATCATCGATCTGACATTCCCTGATTTTAAGCTTTGCCTTTTCCACTAATGGAAGGTTTTAGTCTGCACAATGTAAATGTTCATTGTCCAAAGGACCTGTGGAGTATGGCATGAGAAACTAGGGATACAAAAGGAAATTAAAGTGACGATGTGTAATTAATATAGCTATTTTAAATCTAAATATTGTTAGATATTATATTTAGAACATTAAAAATAAAAATAACAATTTTGGTGCATTAGGAGCACATAATTTAGTGATATTTCATTTTAAATAACATCAGTGAATCATTTGCCCACATTCGCAACACAAAACATTATGATTGAGTAGTGCATTCTAGTAATTGTAAGGCTCCTCTTTGGATCGTTCTGGTGTGATTAGAAAATATAAGCTCTTCTTCATTGTAGTCATTTCTTTAACTTTTATCTTAATTAATAGTGTGGTTTTATCTATTGCTCGTGTAGATTTTGCAATACTTTCCTTATTGTAATTTCATAATGTTCTATTTTGTTTATCTGTCATTTGTTTTGTTGGGTTCATTCCAGTGCCTAATATTATATAATTCCAACAGATTCATAGTATTTTCATTTTCAATAAACGATTATTAGACTATATTTATCATTACTATTTGCACATCCACATCAATACAAGTGTGTGCGATATTTTTCAATTCAGCTGGCGAGGGAAAGCATAAATGTTCCACATCTTAAAATTATACTAGTTCCTCTCAATGCAAGGCTTTTTGGCTATATCATTTTGATATGAAAAAAATTGTAATGGGTGTTTTTGTGTTGTTGCTTCTTTGTTTCTTGTGGGAGAGAGTGGCCTAACAAGGGGTTACAACTATCAAAACTCAGGATTTTTTCCAATTATGGATATTGTTTCCCATTTGGATACAGTTTGCTTCAAATTTCTTATTATCACTTTCGCTGGTTGTACGATGTCAATATTACATCGAAAGCATTGGAACGATTAAAATCAATACTCCACAACGATGTATCTAGAAAATGTTGAGAACCACCAAGCTATGATTTACGAAGACCACTAATACTACCTCTAATTAACCACAAATATCCATTTAGTAAATCCACACACAATGACGTTATCACAGCTAGTTGTAAATACATCAATAAGGTTGTGCCTTTTGATATTATAAAATACCATTTTGGATATCTATTTGGTGAATTCAAGTATATATATTTCTTTTAAATAACATTTATTTAACATTTGATTGAGGCTTCCTAGATTAGAGAAAAAACTACGAGTTTCGGATGGAAGAGTTATTGGTGTTGGATTTATGTTAATTAATGAATGGATATTTGCACTAATTCATTAATTCTCTGTGCATAAAGATTCTTGTAGAGTTGATGCTACTTTCATAGTCAATAATGCATTTCAGTCAACTATATTATTAATTGATAAATACGTTGGCATTAAAGGCTTTTTTGTAAATATTTTAGTAATTGATTAACATATAAGATATAATTGGTGATATTTTAAGTGTAACTAATGTTTAGCTTTGTATTTATAAATATCTCTTTGTTTAGGCTCTTGTGCGGAAGTGTGTAGGAAGTAGCTATTCCCATATTTGGTAAACCATTGGCATTGCAAGTTCTTATTAATTGATAAATATGTTAGAATTAAAGGATTTTATTGTTAATATTTTAGTAAGTGGTTGACTTATACGAAATTATTAGTAATATTTTAATTGTAAATAATGTTGATGTTTAGGATCTTGTGTGGAAGTGTTATTCTTCAGACATTGCCCTAAACATGCTTATTGCTAATGTTATTGATAATATTTCAGTTATAAATAATGCATGTCAATAGTTAGTTGATTAAACGTTATGAGGAGTGCACACAAAGGTGTGTACAAAACCACATTTCATTAAGTAGAAGCTTTGTTTGTAGGATGAACAAAAGTGTGGAGAATGTTCATTTTGCAAAAGAAGATTTGAAGTTTTCATTGTGTGGACAATAACATTGTTTACGCTTATATTACTGGTAATATTTTAATTGTAATAATTTATATCATTGATATTTAAGTAATTCTATACAAAACCACATTTCAATGAGAAAAATATTTGTTTATTGGACATCAGGAAGTAAAAAGAAGGTTCATCGCGTGTAGGAAGCTTTCAGGGTTTCATTGTGTGGAAATTCACATTTCGTGTTGAAAGCTTTCATTGCTAATATTTAGTATCAAAACATATTCAACATCTTCTACTTGCAATAACATTATATATGCTTATATTATCAATAATATTTTAGTTTTAAATAATTCATACTATTGCTACGTAATTCATTCATTGTATAGAGGAAGCTTTGAAGTATTCATTGTTTGGATCATCGTACTTCGCTTTGAATGATTTCATTGCTAATATTTCAGTATTGAAAATGCATACTTTATGCTTATATTATTCATGACGTTTTAATTGTAAATAATGCATGTGTTTGTATTTTTGAATATTTTTGAGATTAGGCATATGTACGGAAGTGCGGAGGAAGCTTTCATTGTGTAGATTTCCACACTTGGAACTAAAGGACTTTAAGGCTAATGTGCTAGTGTTAAATAACGCATTTTTGTTGTTTGCAATAACACAAAATCAAGTGTTGGGATTTTATGATATCGTTGTTTATATTTTAGTCATAAATAATGTGTAGCTCACTGTCGCTACAACTAATTAAGTGGGGTCTATGTTTCACCCACATTTTTGTCTCAGCCCATGCTTTCTCTACACTGCTTGATTCACACAATGACGTTTCTATAGCTTCCTCCACACATGTTATATCTAGACATGCTTCCTCCACACACGCTTTGGGCTAGACTCCAATAGAGCAAGTTGATATTTTATTAAGTAGTTTACGTATACAAAATTATTGGTAATATTCTAATTATAAAAAAAGCTTATTTTTGTATTTTCAAATATCTCCTCATTTGGGCTTTTATACAGAAGCACTGTTTATGCGGATCTCCACACATTTCATTAGATTCTTTTATTGTTAATATTATTGGTGATATTTTTGCTATAAACGATATGTATCGGTAGTCAATTGGGCGAATGTTTTGTAGAGGGAACACTAAGTTCTCTAAAAACCACATTTCATTCTACAAAATCATTATTTAAAGGAGATGTAGAGGTGCAGACTATTAGTCTACAATTACATTGCTTTGTGTACTAATGTATCACTTTTTCCTTCTGCATTTTCAATATTGTGATTATTATTTTTTCTTATGTTAAACTGTACAAGTGACAAAATAAATGTATTGCAATACCTTACTCATTGTTGCTTTTGCACCTTCATTCTGATGAACATACTTCATCCTTGACATATTCTTCATTGCAGATAGTAAAAAAAAGTTCACAACTTCAGAAACTATTATACCATATACCTATATCATCAAAAGTTCTAAATGAAAGGGAGTTTAAAAATTAACCAAAGAAACATGTTTTCCTAATGCATAAAGGAGTTGCAACTACATACAACTATTAACAAATGCTTATGCAGGTAACTTTCACTTTTATAAAAGAAAAACCTCAGTCAAATGATATATTGAAAAATACATCTTAGGTTTTTAATTGATCATGAACGGTATCTTCAACTTGTATTAGTTTTAGTTTCTTTATGTTCAACATGTGAAGTTTTTCATACGATATTTAGAGATGTCATTTAGGCACAATTGAAAGTTGAAGGTGTCTTCATCTATGCTTTGGCCTCCTACACATATTCTCTATTTCGCTCAGATTTAGAGATCTATGCAATTTATTTTCCATATATGTGTCATAAGTTTCTTTGTAGTTAATTAGAGCAACAATGGCCCCGTGAAATAAAAAATAGGGGATATTTGAAGGGGGAAACTCATTCTAGTTGTATTGTGTGGGATATTAAAACCTGCTTTGGGAATAATTGAGAATTCCTCTTGGTTAGAGTCACATGGTTCTGCGACATACATTTATTCCACATAATATTATTTTTTAAAGAACAGAAGGCACTTAATATCAATCATGTTCTATAATGTATCATGCATTTTCATATTTATTTCACTACATCTATAGGAAATGGTCATGGCAGGCACCCATGCTGTGGAATTTTTGGTTACCATTTCAGCTAGTACTAATGGTGACAGGAAGATATTTGACAAAGGCATAGTGAGGAGATACATATTGCATACAATGGAGGCCGCATCCAAATTCATCTAGCGGACCTTCGCCTAGTAATTTCTTGTCCAGTGTTAAAATGTTATAGATATATGTTCTGCACTCCACACATCCTATCATTTACCATTAACATTAAAATTTTAACATTAATTGGTATCAACTCTAGCTGTTTTCCACACAACCAAAGCTTTGCACACTACTAAAAAGGTATTAGACACATGGAAGTAATGTTAATTGTAAATACACATGGTCATTACATAAAAAGTGATAAATATAAAAGCAAAAGACATTGATAACATCATCAATTAAGAAATTAATTTTAAGTAAGTAACATAAATGACTAGAAAATTGAGTTTTCCACAATGCATCTAGAAAACGAAATTCTAATATGCAAAGGGAAATATTGAACATAAATCAATATAGTATAGTGTTTCTCAAATTTTGAGAAGTTCAACCACTTTTGGAAATTGACTATGTATTTTACAACACATCATAGATGTGAAAGACATTCAACTCTTCAACGATTACAATATGAAAGAGAAATAGTTGTAATGGAGGATAGTCTTTGCCTCTACCACTAATTAAGTGGGATCCATATTTCTATCTCTACACATGCTTCCTCAAGAGATCTTCCCCCGCA
The DNA here is from genome assembly GCA_000404065.3 of Pinus taeda. Classification (NCBI taxonomy): domain Eukaryota; kingdom Viridiplantae; phylum Streptophyta; class Pinopsida; order Pinales; family Pinaceae; genus Pinus; species Pinus taeda. Next base: position 70,756 of record APFE030571039.1, read on the forward strand.
CAAACCACTTACACATAGCTTCCTCCATAATGTTATTTCTACACACACTTCCTATGCAAAATTTCATACAAGCACTTATGTACTAATCTAGACTAGATAACAATGTATCTAGATAATGATGAGGATGATTAAATTGTCATTCAAAAATAACATCAGTTGTTTTCTTTCAATTCATTTTTCGTTATTATAACAATTATGGTAATTCCTTCATATTTAGATATAGATTGTATCAAATTTCTTACTATCGCTTCCCCTGGTTGTACATCATCCATATTGTATCGAAAGCATTGGGGCGATGAAAAATCCAGATAATATTGTATCCACATAATGATTATATGATATATATATATATATATAATATATATATATATATATATAATATATATATATATATATTAGATTATATAAATAGCGATATATCTAGTGACATTTCATAAATATGTCATTATGTTTCTTTTCATACTAACATATCAATTTGACTTTCTAAATTCTCGACACTACGATTATCTTTTTCTCTTATGCTACTCTTATGCAAATGACAAAATAAATGTACATGAAAGACTACTTATTATCACTTCTACATTCCCCTTCTCTACGACATAATGAATAACATATTAGTAGCGAGAAACATTGTTTATAGGTGTGGACATGAAAGTAATTAATTGTTATAAATTTTGACATTAAAAGACTCACTTATGAGTGAAAATGTACATGCCTTATGCAGAATGTAGAGATATGCACGATGAAAGCTTGAAAGCATCCTCTGCACAATGGATATTTTCTTTAGTTCCGCACATATGCCTATTTACAGAAGGATAACTATAAAAAAATATTTTATTGTTCAAGGAGCATAACCTTATTCAATTCATAAAAAAATTATTTAGTGCTGAAGGATTTGATTATGTTGGAGTGTGGAAATCGCACTTGGTATGCAAGAGGTGTTCATTGACATTTGTGCTTAGGTAGAAAGTTTCATGCAAATAGATTTTAGCATACGAAGAGGTTTAATAGGGAATATAAAAATCCTAATAAACATTAAATAATATAGAAATTATTTATGATTATTCTTTTCTAGGGTGTTGATTCTCTTGGATCATTCAACTTTGATTTTCCTCATTCGACTAGCATTTGGCAACTTGTTTTTTTTGCAAGATCAAATAGAATTTAAGGCCTTTAACTGAATAAATGAAATTAGTGTATTACAAAAGGGAATTTACTAAACCTTCAATAAGAAACATTTCTATTTCATTTTAAATAACGTATAAACTATTCATCATTAATAAGGTTCAATTTTGTAAAACTTACTTACACTATGTGATGATGGATCATTGATCAAATTGTTAATTTTGTCGAGTATAATGTTATGTGCTATGAATATGGGCATATGATATGTCCATTAATAAAAAGTGCATCATTTCAAGTGCAATGGCAATGCATCATTTTCCCATATTGTTGGCATAAAACATTATGATCAAGTTGCACCTCTTAGTAATCATACTATTTCTCTTCTAAGCAACATGGCATGATTGGATCATATAATATCATTAAATAATATGAATTCTTCTTCATTGTAGCTATGCCTTTAAATTTTCTCTAAATTAATAACTTGACTGCATCTATTCCGGGTGGAACTGTTGCACTACTTTCCTTATTGCAATTCTGGACTATTATATTCTACTAATTTTATTTAAGGCAACAAAATATGGAACAATACTCCAAGATCTTAAACACAATTCGTAAAGAGAAAACACTACATGATCCATAGAAAATGTCTTTATTTTATTTTTCTATCAACGTATGATTTAAAAATAATGCCTTCTACTTTCTTTCAATTCAATTTCATTATTATAGAAATCATGGTAATTATTAAGTATTCGGATATGGGTTTCATCAGACTACTTACTATTTCTTCCCCTAGTTGTGCATCATCAATATTGCATCAAAGGCACTAAAACAATTAAAAATATAGGCTAGATAATGATGTATCTAGATAACAAAGAGAATGATTATACTGGGATTCATGAATAATGGTGACTATTTTATTTCAATTCAGTTGTCATTATTATAGAAATTATGATAATTCCTTTGTAAAAAGATACAGATTGCATCAAATTTATTACTATCACTTCCACTAGTTTTATGCCACCAATATTGAATTAAAGGAATATGGGTGATTAAATATCTAGATAACAATGTATCTAGATAACGATCTATCCAAACAAATGACATGAAAAAACTAGAATGAATTTTACCCTTTTCGAATCAATTGGCCTCATTGAGCCATATTTTCCCTAGTTAGTGGCAGAGTAGCCTTAGAACACCTATTTAGAAAAGAAACTACATTGAGCTTTGAATATACACCAAATATAGTATATTTGTGGGATATTGAAGCATAGATGAACATATTTTCTACTCTCAATTGTGTTGGAATTTAATATCTAGATAATTTACGAAAAACACCAAGTGATAAACATAAAGAAACGAAACTCATTCAAGATTGGAGATGTTGTTCAGGCTTAATTGAAAAATGAGGATGCATTTTGCAATATATCATAAGCTTAGATTCTGGAAAATATCTAACACTCAAATGACCATGTTTTATTCTCTTTACAAAGTGAAAGTCCTTCACACAAAAATTTGGTAATATTTCTATGGAGACACATCTCCTTTACATGATATGAAAAACATTTATTTGGTAACTTATGAACTCTTTCTCTTTTAGAACTTTTTCAAGTATAGCTAGATGGAAGAATAGCTATAAAAACCTAACTAACTCATGAAATAGTATGCTCTGAGCTAATATAGAGCTAAGAAAAAGAAATTCATTATTCATAAGAACATGGCAGAAATGGAGTATGTTTGGGAGAATAGAGGTGCATAAGTGACATTAAGAAATTTGTTGCAATACCTTATTTTTTCATTTGTACAGTCTGGAATGTGAGTGATGTTGACATGGAAGCCAAATGTAAATATCTAGTGATGCTGATGTTATTCTTGGAGCACATCTTAATCTTCATCATTATTATCTAGATACACTATTATCTTTCTGATATTTTTAAATGTTGTAACACCTTTGATGCAATATTAACTGTGAAAATTAGTAAAAATTATTATGTCATCCCTATCCAAATAAAAAAGAGTTACCATAATTTCTCTAATAATTATAATTGTATTGAAAGATAAAAACTAGTGTTATTCCCGAATCACATGCTAAAAATAAATAAATAAATTGTCTATCGATCATGTCAAAATTTCTCTTTGAAAATTGTGTTTAAGAGCTTAAAGTATTGTCAAAGCTTCTATTTCCTTACATAAAATCACCAAAATAGAAGATCGACAACTGCAGCAAGGAAATTAGTGCAACAATCTCATGAGGAATAGATAAAACCATTCTATTAATTCAAAGAAAAGTTAAACGAATGGTTACAACAAAGAGGAGCTAATATTGTTCACTGACGTGATATGATCTAATTGCACTAGGATACTCCAAAGAGAAGCCCTCCTATTACCAAGAGGCCCTACTTGATCGTAATGTTATGTGTTGAAAATATGGGAAAATGATGAATTTCTTGTTATTAATGTTGTTATCATATGCCCATATTCTTAGCACATAACATTATTATCCATAAAATGAACAATTTGCTGAATGATCCATCAACACATAACGAAAGTAATTTTTACAAAATGAAACCTTATTAATGATGAATAGTTTATATGTTATTTACTGTTATTGTGATTTTTGTTTCCTCAACAAAACCATTTTGCACATGGAAATCATTCCAAAGGAAACTTTCTTCCTAAGCATAAATGTTGTCAAACACATCTTGTAGACTCTAGTAGAATAAAATTCTTTTGCAATAAATACTTTGTTGATTAATTGATTAAAGTTTGTTCTCCCCACACAGTGAAAGCTTTGTTTATTTTTATCTTTGTGTAAATAGGCATATGTGCATAATTGTAGAGGAAATCCATTGTGCAGAGGAAACTTTCAATATTTCATCATGCGGACCTCTATGCTTTTCATTCACATTCCACATAATTATAGACCTTATGAATAATTCATTCACGCTTGTACTCATAAATAATTTTTTGATTCACGAAATTTGTAAAAAAAAAAAATCATGTAAACACCTATAAATAATGTTGCAGAAGAAATAATAACAGATCTGATAAAATACATTTACTTTTTCTTTTGCATAGTTTAACATAAACAAAAATGATAAAAAAAGGTGTCAAGAATATAAAATGACAAATTGATATGTTAGCAGGTAAGGAAACAAAATAATATATTTATGACACATCCCTAGATAGGTCATTATCTAGATTTTTAATCGTCGTCATCATTATCTAGATAAACAGTTATCTAGATTTTTAATCACTCCAATACTTTCGATGCAATATTTACATTATATAGCCAAGGGACGTGATAGTAAGAAAATTAACTCAATTTGTAACCAAATATGAATAAATTACCATAATTTCTATAATAATGATAAATGAATTAAAATAAAAAAGATGATGTTATTCCTAAATTAAAATTTAAACATCCTCATCATTATCTAGATACGCTATCATCTAGTCTAGATTTTTAATTATGTTGTTGCCTTTGATGCAATATTAATGGTGTACAGTTAGAGGAAGTGAAAGTAAGAAATGTCATGGAATTTTTATCCTTATACAAAAAAATTACCAAAATTTCTATAATAACAATAATTGAATTGAAATACAATGTTTGACTATATTCTCAAATCACATGCTCACAGCTAAAAAAATTTGTTGTCCATCAAGAGCAAAAATTTCCCTTATTTGTCATTTTTTGTTAGAATATGCCTCTCTTTTTTGAAATAAAAACTAGACATGGGAGTATTTAAGTCATATCTTTTATGGTGGAAATGAATTCAACAATATCACTAAGATTTCCGAGAATCTCAACCAAATATTAATAAAAATCTTGTTGAAATTTCCACTATTTTCTTGGAAATATTATGGCCTTGTTAGGAAACTCTCAGAAAAAAATACAGAAATGGATATTATGACTTCTTGGGTATTAGAATGATACAACAAAAAACCCTTGTGATAGTAGAAATTGCTATAAATTTGATAAGCTACACGTGTAAGCTATCCTTTTGAACTAAGCTAAAAAGAAAATTCACATACTATCCAAACATAGGTGTATCGATATAGATGTATATATATTGATGATAAATATAGAGTAGTAATCATATATCGAAAGTGGAAAGTACTATGAATTAGCCATAGCTATAAAAAAAAGAACTAATGGAATGAACCCAACAAAAGAACCAACTAACGCAACGATTGCAGTAGCAATACGTCATGCCATGTTGTTAATTCAGAGAAGAGTTGAAGGAGGATCTACAATGAAAAAGAGATTAATTTTTTTGTCTACGTTCTATAATCCTAGTACACTACAATTCTCCAAAGAGAAGCCCTATGGTTACTTGGAGTCCCTATATGATCATAATGTTTTGTGTTGAGAATATGGGGAAATGATGCACTGCCAGCACATGAGAAATGATGCACTTATCATTAATGGTGATATCATATCAACATATTTTCAGCACACAACATTAGAATAAAAAAAATGAAAAAAATTGGTCAATGATTTGTCATATTGATTGATTGGAAGTAAGTTTTACGAAGTTTAGTCTTATTAATGATAAATAATTTCTATGTTATTTAAAATGATATAGTTATGTTTCTCATTTAATGTTTATTAAAGTCCTTATTACAATAAATTATTGTTGCTTATTTCAAATTAAATAGTAATGTTTCTTATTTAATGTAACAACCATGGTAAAAATTCTGTGTAAAAATATATAAATGCAATAGTTAATGGGACATGTATTCCAAGTTAAATATTGGGCAAGACATCTTAGGGGGTCTTCATTTGGTTGTTTATGGATAATAAAATTGGCAAAGACAATGAATAAGGCTTTGGAAAGGAAAAATGGAGTTTTTGGCACATTTATTTATGAAAATAATGGAAATTAGGAGAAAAGGAAGTTGAAAGGTCACAGGTTTCATGTCAGGAGGAAAATGAAGGAAAATAATGCAAACTGGAGAAAATAGAGGCCTTATTGATAAAAAGGCTTATGAGGATCAGTGGTCAAGCTTGGTCAGTGTGACCTATTGTTAGTTTAGCTTTGGATCTCTCTCATTATTCTCTCTCTATCATACTCTTGGACACTTACAGTTTCTTCGAGAAATTTCATCATTGGAGCAAGAAAGGCAAAGAAGGCAAGAGAAAGAAAGAATCAAGCAGGGAAAGGCATGATAAAAAAACTACAAGAGGCTTCACTATAGATATCGACTTACATGTGTATTTTCCTTTCTATATTTGGCATCTATGGTATTACATGTGGTTCCTTTTGTTTCCGGGAAAACTAGTGTCTTTTCGATCTGCTAGTCCCACTAAGACGGGTAACTATATTAGAAACAAACAATTCAAAGCACTTCAAGATTTCCTTTATGTATCATAGATAAGAGAGAAGCAAAGATGACTAACTTGTATCTTCCGCTTGGCTCCTTGCTTGCTCCCTCTCTCCCTTGATGGATCTTGCCACTCTTCTCCTACTTGTCCTGATTTAGAGAATACATGTAGAGGTAAAGCAATAAAACACTATCAAAGCATCTCGATCTATGATATCATAAGCAATGCATAATCAAAAACACATCAACCATACTATTGCATCTACAAATAACAAGATTCACAAATACATGATTATATGGAGGAAAACTTAAAGAACTTTATCGATAGTAGAAATAGAAGAGAGGATTACAACCCAGCTGTCTTATTCAACATCATCCTCCTAGCATGAAAGCCCTATTCACCTCATGAAAAGCAAGATCACCCAACAATACAATGTTTCTTCTCAAAGAGAAACCAACAACACTTCCTTACAAATTACAAAATTCCAGCCTCTAGATTTTTCAGATGAGGGATCCATTTATAGATATTTGCAGAGGGGTGAGTCAGCTTCTGGGTTTTTGATTAGTGTCATTTCACTGATAGTTCTTACTTCCACTTGGATATTTCTTTGATCTCTTACTCATCCCTGGGCGAATTCAGAGACGTAAGTGTCATATGAGCAGTTTCTAGAAGATTCTTTGGGTTTCCACTTAGCAAACTCCCTCTGCCATTTGTCTACTCTTGCCCACCACACCCCACAGAAGGCTTTCTTAGTATGCATCACACCTAGCTAGTGTAGCAACTAGTATGCATCGCACCCTAAGCATGGAGTAGTCTGTATGGTCTGGTTTTGGCCAGTTCTGAGTGGTTTCTTAGGTGGAACTTCTGGGAAATAATGTAATAATTTGACCATGATCCTTCAGGGTATGAAACAACACTATTATCAGTTTAAGAGTCCTTGGTTTATTGACATATGTGATTCGGGTTACAATGCCCAAATATGTCTATAACAGTTGGCCCCTAAAGCATGAGGTCGTAAATCTTCTGATGTCGGGTGAAATGCTTTATCATGAGGATCCGAGGTATTCGAACTAGAAGGTGAGATGTATAAAATACAATACAATACATTATCTTCATATTGTTGTCATGATCTAGTTGAGGCGAGAATTCTCGTGCTCAGCTTTATAAATTAATTTTCACGAAGACAGGATAGATAATCATCCACTGTTGCATACTGGTGATTCTTGTAGAGTCATCATCCCTTAGCTTGGAAAATAATCTATGTAGCTATTGTGTACATTTGGTGTCTTTATTTTCCTAAATATATCATAGCTCGGATGATTGAAATTAGATCTGGGGTCTTGAAACTCATTCAATTATCGCCCGATGTACAAGTCAGTCCATGTGAAAAGTTGTTCTTGAAGTCAAACATGTAAAGACATCGTTTGATTACCACCTAATGATGTAAGTTGTTAATAGGCACGAGAGGAATCATCGATAATGATAATGACCCTTAAGGTACTACAGTACAATTCATGTGGTGTGAATATAGGATGTGATGTCGAAAACCAAGCGAAATCTTTCCGTCGAAGGCCATTGATGTAAACATGTCACCGGAAGTGAGAAGCTTGCCATTAAGACATGCAAGATTCAAAGTACTGAAAGGGTTGTTCCTAAGTCAACTTCTTGTATAATGAGCTGATGTCGACAAGAAGTGACCCATCATAGGAGGGCCTTAATTAATCCCACATCTATGACACGAAATGAAGCAAATATTTTTTTGTAGTGAAAAAAATCCGATGATACAAGATTCAGGAATGGCAGTCATGAAAAATTGAGGGTGAAGGTATTGCAGTGGATAAGGTGTTAACTGGGTAATGAATTCTTTGAATGACCTCTCTTGAACTTATTAGTGACACTGAGATGGATTGGTAGTGTTAACCCCAAAATGGATGGTATAGAGGACCAATGGTGATGTGACCCGTGAACGGAATAAACCAACCCGACTCAATCATGGTGATGGAGTGAAAGTGTCATGTTCAAGAGCGATCTACTACCAATGAAGTTCTTCGAGTTTTATTCCCTTTTTCCTGAGTCATTGTTAACTAGTACCTCTTTATTTTTTTCAAGCTTGAGGAGGATAACATATGCCTGTTCTATAATTTTCCCTTCGGGCAAACCTGTCGCTATGTTTTAGCAAACCTAGTGATAGTGAAACTTGCTCTTGTCTGGATGGGCAAGTTTGTCACTATTATTTTAACGTGTTTAACAACAAAGATAACTCAATCCTTTTCATATTCAGATAGTTTGGAAAGGGACAGAAAGGAAACTCCAACAGTCCTTTTTCGTGGCATAATACCTTAAGTCTGAAAAAGCATAAAATAATACGAAAGGGATGACTTTTTGAACGCTTTAGAGAGCCGGAAGAGACAAGTGCTCGATCTTTTTGTAGAATGATCCCTCAATTCCAAGAAGATTAAAATGTAGAGGAGGGATGGCGCTTCCCCTTACTTTAACGAGTTGGAAAGGCTAGTATCTCAACAATCATTTCATATTTTACGAGTCTAAAAAGAGCTTAAAAGAGACTCGTTTTTTAGGAACAAGTGATGTCTTCAGGTATCAACTGGCTCTAGGTAAGTTTGGAACTTCTCAAACACGACAGTGTAAAGAGGGTGGCTAATAGAATCACTTGTCGCAGTTGTTCATCAAAAGGGTAAACAATCAATTGGAAGCATATGATCACCCACAATAATGGAGGTGACAGTAAGAACACAACCAAGGGTCAAAAGGCTGATAGCAAGGCGATCATGAAGGTTATTTATCGAGGGTGGATTAATTTTTTAGTGAGCTTGAATCAGAAGAAACTATGCTCAGTGGTAGGTTTATTTTTTAATGAGCTTGAACCCTGTGGAAACATTTCCCATCATCGATTTCATGTTTACACGAGCTTAAAATGAAAAAGTATGCTTCTTATAAGTTTGCATGACCCCAGCATAATGACGCAAATAGAGGAGCATGCCCCTGAAGCTTCATTGCATTCAACGCAGTGGTTGGAATGAAGGTTTACCTTTGAGATATTTGAAAGACTCGACTTGGATTTTATGAGATTGTAATCAAAGACTCGATTTGGAAAGGGAGTTGTCTCACTTTTTAATGAGGTTGACACAATAAAATAACTATCCTCATAACCCTTGTTTCATTTTGTAATGAGGTCGACACAAGATAAGAACCATCCTTGATGACCCATAGTATCAAAATGGTCAGAGTTCTTCTTAATATTTGATGATGTAGAAGATATCATATGATAGGTTTCTACTATCTCCACTTCTGCCAGATAACTTTGAGGTAGGAGGGAAAAAGTACCCATTAAGGAAGGGCCATTTAGGAGACCTACTCCAACATTTTTAAGCGATTGAGAACTTCCATGGATCAATGGAATGCTTCAAGTAGCTTGTGAACTATTGGGGAAAAAGGTTAGCTGGTCAACAATCTTTCTAAAATATGTAGACACAATGGCAGCCATGGCATAAATCCAGGGCCTTCCCAGTAAGATATTGTAGTCAAGGTTTCCATTAGTGACCTTGACTTCAATTTCTACTGTCTTTCCCCCAGTTCAACTTGAAAGTTACTCAATATCCCATACAGCGTGTATGTTGTTCCATCGAATGCTTTTAATGTTGTTGATGATCATGACAAGGGTCGTGAACCTAAAGCTTTCCAGCAACTCATTGACATAATACAGGTAGATTCTCCCTCATCAATTATTGTTCAATGAACATTTTTATTGAGGGATTTTACTTGTATAAGGAAAGCGAGTTGAGCCGGTAACCGAGGTTCGTATCCTTTACGTTTAAAGGCCACAAGATTGGAATCCACTGGGTGAATCCTGCCTATAACTAATAACAAATTCTGTTTTTGGGAGGGATAATTCTACAGTACTTCAAGTGTCGACATAATAGATGGTTATTGAGCTATATCGTCCATTATATTATAATTTTGTGCTGCTCGGGCATGAGGATCAAATGTCGATTTATTTACTACTCCCTTTGGAGGCTTTATAGTTAATTCAGGAATGATGGGCGGCACAACTTCTGATGAAGTTGTTGTTAAGCTACTGGGTTGATCTGTAGCCTTGTTGTTCGACATCTGTGGATTCCCATAATATTTATTCCTTGTCGATATCAAAACATCATTTTTCTATCTCGAGATGGATAGCATAAGCACTTGGGATTTGGAAGCATGATTAATAGCAACCAGGTTGGTTTTTGGGTTTGGAAACGGATCAGTCAACACCACTGAGGTAGTTGAAGTCTTTAAAAATTTTGTAACCTTAGCTCGATGTGGACAATATTTCATGAAATGCTCGTCATCACATCTTAAACATGAGTAACAAGGTTTCTGTTTCCCAGCAGGGTTCTTAGAAAAATTTTCAGGGTTTGAAGCTTCCTGTTTCCTTTTTTTTTTTTTTCCCTTTCTTCTTGCCCCTAGTTGTTCAGTTCTTTGCCTTTGTCGAATGATATGGCATTAACCTCTGAGGCAGGAAGTTTGTCATTTTCTTTTTTACTAGAAACTGCAAGGGCTTTACCAGTTTAAGCCTTTGCAGTTTGTGCACTTGAGGTACCAATCATGCCATCACCAGCATGAGAGTCCCTGTTTGATTTAGGAGGGGGAGGAATGGAAAATTTTGGTCTAGGAGGATTAGGGATTTTATCGTAGAGCATGCCAAACTGAGTATAGATCAAGTATAAATATTGTTCGTGAGCAATGACTTGCTCTTCATTGACAACTCCTCCTTTCACAACATCTTCTGCAATAGAAGGTAATAATGACTTAATAAACTACTCATCTAGAATATGATCAGGAATATACGTCTTTACCATTCGTTGATGATGTTTCCACTCATGAATATGATCATATATGTGAGTGGTTTTTTCCTGTTTAAAGTTGGTAAGGAGTTATGTTCCTGTTTCGTACCTTATGGGTAACTGAAGTGGGTTAAAAAGGTAGTGGCAAGGGTGCTGAAGTGATCAAATCAAGCTCTAGGCAATTTGATGTACCATCTCGCTGCCAAAACAGTTACCCTTCACTGAAAAAGGTGAAGCCTAATCCCATCATCATTAAGGGTGTTAGATGAACACCACAAATGAAAGGCCATTACGTGATTCGATGGATCTTCACCTAGGTTTCCATTGAATTTAGGAATATCTGAGGGAATTTTATGAGGAATTGCTGGCCACCAAGTGGTGTAAGTAATTGGATCATTCATTAACAAGTTCAAATCTGGTAATTCTAGAGTTGCTACAAAGGGCAACTATTGATTCAGGTTTGGCAAAGCATACCCAGGAGAAGATGGGATCGCCTGAGTAGTGGGCCTTTGCATACCAACATAATGTATCTAATGCTAGTAACTTTGATAAGGTCGATGGACATAACCAGTATAGAATGGTTGTTGATAACTGTTTTGAAAATGCGATTGTCCATTACCTAAAGAGCCTTGTTGCTTAGGTCTTCGGTAAGCTTGCTGGAATTAGGGTTGTTGATATTGCACCAGCCATAGTTACTGAACCATTTGTTGTTGCCCAATACTAGATGATTGACCAAGATGTGGAGTGATAATACTTGTTTAAGCCTTCGTCATTCCAGGTAAGGAAGCACTAACCTGAGGTTGTGATTGAGCTCTAGAGACAAGAGGTTGTTGTATTGCAACTTGAGAAACTTAAGGTTGACATACAATAGGTAGTGCTTGTACCTACGACACAGGCACAATAGAAAGTGTACTGGGGATATTTGACACTGCTTAGACTGGTTGCATTGAACATACAACCCTTGGTTGTTGAGGCAGTATTGGTATCCAACCACTGGATGTAATTCCAGTTTAACGTAAAAAAATTTGTGAACTCTTATATGGTTGTTCTCTAGAAGGGAACAATGAAAATGCATAATGCCCCTTATATGGAAGCAATACGGTGCTCCAAGGATAGATCGCCCTTTGAAAAATAGATTTCCCAAATTGAAACTGGTATGCAGGATCAATTTGCTGAGTTTGAACGTATGAAATGCCAGATAGGATTCTGGATGAACAAGTAGGAACAGACCATGCCGTTGAAACAATCCCCGGGTGGACTCCATCTAGTGATTGATAACTAGTTGGGACAGATGGTATACCAGCAAACATCATCGGAGTGGCAACAGGAAGTTTTGTTGTGGCTGTATCAAACAACACATAGATGTTGATGGTTGTTTAGACATATTTAGTCTATCCAAAATATTTCCTAGTGATTCAGTAGGAACTTGCGATGAAGGATGATTAAAAGAACTAACTTTAGTAGTAGAAGGATACAAATGAATCCCAGTTCCAAAATGCAATGTGGTATTGGATGTAAGATCCTCTACAATCTCTTCTATGGAAATCAGTCCAGGTGGAAGAGGTAAACCATGAGGTCTGTAAAATATTTATGGAGCCGAAGAAGGTATAGCTTCTGCAGTGAGAAATACTGGAGGGGTGAAACCTTCTGAATTTTGGAATTCAACTTCCAGATGTTCAGGTAAGTGAACTTGAGTTTCTGGATTAGCCCTAGATAGAGTTCTTTCAAGAATAGAAGTGTCTACTGTTATACTAGGATTAGTTCTAATTTCCTCTCGTAACTGCGAAACTTCTTATGTAAAGGCAGATGTACCAGAAGTGATTGAAGTAATTGGAGTCTCTGATGATGTTGAAACAAAAGTTTCAAATAAGCCAGGAGAATTCGACTCAGTTAAATGAGATTGTTTTGCTCGGAATGGTTTTGTCTTCGGATTCAAAGATGGTTGACTCACTAGTCTCTGCGAACGGCAGGGGTTTGATTGACTTTCTTCCACAATTGTGGATTACTTGATCAACTCAAAATTAAAGGGAAAAAATGTTATTCCAGATTAAATAAATTTTATGACGCATTGACACAACTTTGCTTTTTCAATTTTTAAGAGTCAAGAAAAAAACTAAAGATGACTCTAGTTTCCTTCAATTTTTAATGAGCCTGAAGTGATAAGTGCTCAAATGGAACTTTTCTTTTAAGGAGTCGTAAAGTAACAAAAGTGACTACTTTGGAAATCTAGATAGAGGGATTACCAAACCAATCGCAAAACTGCAATATATACCTTGGTGGTAAATTAAAGAGAAATTACCAAGGACATTACATACAATACTCAATCTTTTTGAATGTTCTGTTTAGTGCATTGTGATTGATAGGGTGGTAGACATGGCTTCCTAAGGATAAAGGATATCAGCCTATTGTGGTCTCCCAATATATACTCGATAGTATGGGGAGCACAAGTCCATACTGGCACTTGTCATATCAAAGAAGAGGAATCATCCAACCTTCAATGAGAACGATAGTTACCAGGTTTCATGATGCCGGAACACGTCTCTAGCCCATACTTCTAGATGTGTTGCATTAGGTTCCAAAGCATTTTCATGTTCATTGAGATTTATTTTAGAGTTGATCTTTCTTACAAGTTCATCTTTGAAGTTTCAACACGTGATGTGGATGTAAAATTCCTAAATATGCAATCTAAAATGATAAGCAATCTTTTCTTTTCTTTTAGCAATGAAAATCCTAGCTATTAAGGAAAGAAGAGTACGACTCTTTCAACAGAGAGCAAAGAGAACACACTAAATGCACTTTTCCTAAATCATCTTTTGCTCACAGTCTAAATAAAAATACAAATGCATGTATTTGTTTTTCGTTTCCTTAATGTGAGAATGCCAAAAGGGAAAGCTAAGTACAGATCTGAACTATTTTCTTCCAAGAGACATTTCAACAATTTCTTTCCAAAATGAAAGGAATACTAAAATGACACTTTCGATTTTCAATGGAAAACTACTTTCAACACTTCAAAAATTGATAATTCAAATCAAATACAATGAAAATGGTACAATCAACTATCTAGAGGACGAAGACATTATGACACTCTTTTTTTGATTCAAAATGACAGTTAGAAAACTTCTTGCATAAAAATGACAGTTCGATTGAGCTACTTTCGACAAAGAAGGACTGTAAATGATGAAAAATACATAAAAACATTTACAAATCCTAATCAATGGAGGCTGAACAATTTTAAGGAAGGAGGCTTCAGTAATGAGATACTGATCATGAGTAGCAAAACTACTGAATAGAGCCGAAAACGAGGAAAAAATGAAATTTCAAAGAGAGAAATAGTATCATTCAGTCATTGCACCTGTCCTTAACAGAAACAAGGATGAATCTCACCTGCAACACACGGGAGGTGCAACGCATACAGGCTTCCCGTTACAGATAGGGTGATGGGCTAGGGAACGAAACAAAGTTTGGATTTTTCTCAAAATTTGTAGCTAAGTTTAGTGATTTAGGCTGAGCTATGATAGACAGTAAAAACAAAGTACAAGGGTATGACCTTATGATATTACTAAGTTACCACAAGGGCACTTAGGATGTTTGCAAGTCAAATTTTCAGTTCATAAACCAACCCGAAGATTAACTGAAGCAGCGTTGATCTACTTTTCACTTGCATAGCAAGAGTAGTTCAAAGGCTAGCTAGCTTAACTTCAGGCTCCGTCTGTAGTTTATAAAGCAAACAACAATATCAAACAAGCAAACTATTTGCTCCCTAGCAGAGTCGCCATTTTGTTTCTAGGAAAACTAGTGCCTTTTCAATCTATTAGTAACACTAAGACGGGTAGCTATCTTAGAAACAAACAATTCAAAGCACTCGAAGATTTCCTTTATGTATGATATATAAGAGAGAAGAAAAGAGGACCAACCTGTATCCTCCACTTGGCTCCTTGTTTGTTTCCTCCCTCCCTTGATAGATCTTGCCACTATTCTCCTACTTGTCCTTCTTTAGAGAATACTTCTAGAGGCAAAGAAACAAAACACTATCAAAGAATCTTCATCTATGATATCATAAACAATGCAAAATCAAAAATACATTAACCATACAATTTGATCTACAAATAACAAGATTCACAAATACACGATTACATGGAGGAAAACTCAAAGAACTTTATTGATAGTAGAAATAGAAGAGAGGATTACAACCAATCTATCTAATCTAGCATCATCCTCCCAATATGAAAGCCCTCTTCACCTCATGAAAAGAAAGATCACCCAACAATATAATGTTTCTTCTCAAAGAGAAACCAACAACACTTCCTTACAAATTACAAAATTCCAGCCTCTAGATCTTTCAAATGAGGGATCCATTTATAGATATTTGTAGAGGGGTCAGTCAGCTTCTGGGTTTTCGATTAGTGTCATTTCATTGATAGTTCTTTGTTCCACTTGGATATTTCTTTGATCTCTTACCCATCCCTAGGCGAATTCAGAGAGCCAAGTGTCATATGAGCAGTTTCTAGAAGATTCTCTGGGTTTCCACTTAGCAAACTGCCTCTGCCATTTGTCTACTGTCGCCCATCACACCCCACAGAAGGCTCTTTCAGTATCCATTGCACCTGGCCAGTGTAGCAGCTAGTATGCATCACACCCTAAGCATGGAGCAGTCTGTATGGTCTAGTTTTGCCCATTTCTGAGTGGTTTTTTAGGAGGAACTTCTAGGAAACAATGTAGTGAGTCGACCATGATCCTTTAGGGTATGAAACAACACTTTTAGGGGTTTAAGAGCCCTTGGTTTATTGATATATGTGATTGGGGTTGCAGTTCCCAAATATGTCTATAACACCTTCCTAGCGTTGCATGGGTTATTCTAGGTGTAATAGTGTTTTTTAGACTAGCTTCACCATTTTCAAATACTTATGGTGAGATGGGTTTCTCATGTTTTGGTTAAGCTAGATTGCTGGATGGATTCAAAGTTGAGTGGTGTGGATCTCTGAATGATAGGTAACATGGCCTACTAGTCCCTAAACTAGACTATGGATCACTGTAAAGTCCTCGGCCTCGTGACCCTTGAGCCAGGCTATGGTTTGTGGTAAACCCAAGATTGTGTTGCTTCGATGGCCTTAGGAATCCCTGCAATTGAATGCAAGGATATACATCAAATCCCAGAGGTGGATTGTTGTGTATTGGGCCTAGTAATCTCAGGTTTGTGATATGCAGTAAATCCTAGGTAGTGGGTCTTAGTTTAAGGTGCAGCGATTAATGTTTGGATTGTGGTAAATCTTAAGAGACCAGGAGATAGGAAAATTCCTCATGATGTAGGTTGAAAAATCCAATGCGTTATGCTCTTAACCTGCAAATGATACCGAAATACATAATATGCGAAGAAGAGATACCCAGAACACAGAATAGCAATGATTTTATTATTCAGAGAGTAATGTTCACCTGCCTAAGACATGGAAAACTCGATGGATTTTTGCAGTAGGTGGCAAGGCCAACTTGTAGGCCACTTCTCCAATGCGCTGAAGTACTTGTTATGGTCCATAGAATTTGGGAGAGAGTTTCTGACACCCCTTGTCTTTGAGTGATGTTTGCTTATATGGTTGGAGCCATAGAAAGACCTGATCCCCTTCTTGAAATAGGCGCTCTGAGCGATGCTGGTCTACATGTTGCTTCATGCAGTTCTGAGCTTGATGAAGATTCTCTCGAAGGTGGGCGGGCATGGTTGCATGGTGTTCTAGGAGTTGATCCACTGCTTGTACTTTTGAGCATCCCTTGAGATACGAAGTAGGTGAAGGCGGGAGTTGACCATATACTGCTTCATAGGGAGTCATTTTCGTGGTGGCATGATAGTTGGTGTTATACCACCATTCAGCCAGAGGTATCCACTGTACCCAAAGTTGTTGCTTTTCTGAAGTGAAACACCTAAGGTAGGTTTCTTGACATTTGTTGATAGCTTCAGTTTGATCATCTGTTTGCAAATCATAGGAAGTACTCAGTTTTCGTTGAGTGCCTTGTATTCTGAAGAGTTCTTGCCAAAAATTACTGGTGAAGATCGGGTCACGATCGAACACAATAGAAGTGGGCATGACATGCAATTTGAAGATCTGATCCATGAAAGATTGAGCAACCAAAGTTGGTGTAAACGGGTGGGGTAGGGCGCAGAAACGAGCATACTTCGACAGTCGGTCCACAACCACCATGATGACTGACTTGTTCCTTGACTTTGGAAGACCTGTAATGAAATCCACAGAAACCTCCGTCCAAATTGATGCCGGAATGGGCAATAGTTGTAATGTGCCTGGTGTATTGATGGTTTCCCCTTTGTGGCATTGACAGAAATCACATTCTGCTACGAAAGTAAGGATATCTTTTTCATGCCTGTCCAAAAAAATTATCTTCTGGTGCGAGCATGCGTCTTCTGAAAGCCCAAATGTCCTGCAATGGGAGATGAGTGCAATTCTTCCAAAATGCGAATTTTGAGGGTGGATGTTGGTGATATTACGACTCTGTCCTTGTAGTGAAGAATATCATCCTGCCACGAGTAGCCCTTGGTGGAATTTGGATCTACCTACAATTGAGAAATGAGTTGGGAGAGCCCAGGGTGTGAAAACCATTCCCTGCGAGCTTCCTCAATCCATTCTAGGATGGGGAGGGAAATTGCTAGCATGGTACTTTCCTCCTCAAATTGGCGAGATAATGCATCTGCTACACTATTGTATTTCCCTTTCTTGTAAATGACCTCATAATCACATCCCAGCATTTTGGTTAGCCATTTATTTTGTTGTGGGGAGGATAGGCGTTGCTCCAAAAAATATTTAAGACTGTGATAATCTGTGCGTATTTGGAAACGTCACCCCAATAAGTAAGGTCACCAGGTTTCGACTGCATGTAAGATGGCCATCATTTCCTTCTCGTAGGTAGATTAGCCTAGATTCCTCCCACTGAGTTGTTTGCTTTTGAAGGCCAACGGTCACCCTTCCTGGATTAAGACCGCCCCAATACCTATACCCGAAACATCACATTCAATGACAAAAGATTTGGTGAAGTCAGGAAGTGCTAAAACTGCAGTGGAACACATGGCATTTTTTAGAGCTGTAAAGAATTGTTGTGCTTCCTCATTCCAGAAGAATGAATTTTTCTTTAGGATTTGGGTGAGGGGCTTCGCTATGCGACCATAGTTGCGGACAAATTTACAATAATAGCCTGTGAGACCAAAAAATCCTCACAAGCCCTTCAAGGTCTTAGGTTGAGGCCATTCTTGCATTGCCTAGATCTTTTTGGGGTCCACCTTGACACCTTCACGCCCCACAATGTGGCCCAAGTACTCTACTTTTGCCATGCAAAATGAACACTTGGACATCTTGACAAATAATTCAAGCTTGCGGAGCAGTTGCAAGAGTAGATATACATGCTGAAGATGTGCGGCCCAACTGCAACTATAGATGACAATGTCATTGAAGAAGACAAGGACAAATTTCCTGAGATATGGTTTGAGAATGTGGTTCATAAGGCTTTGAAGAGTAGACAGGGCATTACAAAGACCAAACGGCATGACCAGGAATTCATAATGGCATTCATGAGTTCTGAAAGCAGTCTTGGGGATGTCGACTTCCTTCATGCGAATTTGGTATTAACCTCAGCGAAGATCCAGATTAGTGAAGAATTGAGCCCCATTGAGTTCATCCAGCATATCATCAACCACCAGGATGGGAAATTTATCTTTGACTTTCAACTTATTGAGGGCCCTGAAATCGGGACACATCCACCACTCCCCATCTTTCTTGAGCACCATGACCACTAGGGATCAATAAGGACTAATGCTTGGATGAATGACACCTGCTTCCAAAAGTTCCTTGATGATTTTTTCTATTTCATTCTTTTGGGTGAACGAATATATGTATGGGCGCACATTTGGGGGTTGGGCCCCTGGAACCAAGGTGATGCTATGATCATGTTCCCCTTGCGAGGGTGGAAGCTCATGAGGCTTGTCAAAGACTGACAGATGGTTATTTAAAATCTGTTGCATCTCAGGATGAATTGGAAGCAGCGTGGTTTCGACTGCCTGGATGGCATTAAATTGAGCTACAACTCCATGATTACTGTTTTTTAACAATTTTTCCATCCTATGCAATCCGATGATAGAGGGGGCTCCAGCCTGGAGTCCACAGAGGGTATGTGTGTAGCTGTTCTGCTTAAAACTCATATATAACTCTTGGAAATCCATTGTGATTGGCCTAAGAGTGCGGATCCATTCAGCTCCGAGGACAATTTCACAACCCCCCATGTGTATGGCAAACATGTGGGTTTTCAACTGATAATCCCCCATTTGAAGTTTGACATTTTCACAGTGGCCTTCACATTTCATTGTGCCTCCATCCGGAATTTGAACTTGGAAGTTAGAAA